>WWET01002637.1:195049-223313 GCA_011038615.1 Limnodynastes dumerilii | reverse complement strand
GTGGGGGGGGGGGTGGTGGGGGGGGTGGGTGGGGGTGACTTAGGGTTAGAATTAGGGAAAGGGTAGGTTTTTTTTATTTACCTATTGGAGCACCGTGTTCGGTGCTTCAGGATTCGACTGCTATGGCATGAGCAATCGATATCCCAGCCAGTTCCGCGAACGGCCCTTTCGAAATAGGGCCGTTCGCTACGGGGACCTACAACCTAATAATATGACCCCTGTGAATAATAGGAAAGGGGAATACCTGCCTTAAAATTATCAAAATAGCAAAGGTATTATATGTTAAATTAGTATGAACAATATTAAAGCTAAAAAAAAAGTATAGGTGTAGGGGACAGGATCAGACTTATGAGACTTGCCTGTTTTCCAGTCTTTGGACCTGATTCACATTTAAGAATGCAAACTTACCTAAATATACGCATGCGAAAAATCCGCAATACCGAATCAGAGAAAAGAAAGAACCCGGTTAACCACTCTCCCAGTGTTGGGAGGGCAACGTAAGGTCATAAGTCTTTTCTGCATATAATTAGGTATGTGCGGACTTTAATAGCTGTGAATCGGTCGTGCGTTTAGGTGCTTAACATTGCTTATGATTCAAAGATATGTAACTAAATGCACTAATTAGGCTTTGGAAAAGTAAAGAAAATTTTATTTCTAAAAACAGCAAGTACTCTCATTAACATATGTAAACAAAAGTAACCATTAAAAATACAACTTGAAATAAGAATAATCATGACATAGTTTACAATACACATAAATGCATACTAAATAACAAAAGATTCCAGGCTGCGCTACTTTCTGGTGGTGAATATTTAATAGGTACAGATATTAAAATAAGGTGTAGTGATCACCATGCAATAAAAACAACAATAAAAATTATATAGCAAAATTGCAAGATTGTACAAATCAAAACAGTAGCATCATATTGTGTAAAGTGTATACGCCGGCAAATTAAAAAATCCTTATGACCTAGCTATGGTGGCCACCATTTGATTTTTCATCAGTTCTTAGTCCAGGTTACAATAGAGAGTGCTATGTTCCTCTGAGATTATTTCCAGGGGAGAAACAGCCTCCGGCAATATTACCAATGCGAATGTTGGAATAAAATAAGCTCTGTCTCTGACTAATAATTTCACGCTATGAGCACTCCCGAGCCCTAAGTATGTCTCTGGGTTCAGATCGTTGAGTGTCAATCATACATGTGTGTGTGGATCCACACAGAGATATTGATATTGGTTATGGGCTTATTATATGAATACTCACTCCAACCCCGTGCATCCGGATAAGCTTAGGAACACAGTCTGCTGATGTTCAGCGTCCTGCCATGCTGAGAATGTTGAGACAGCCGGTAATATATCGATGTTAAAGTACAGACTGCCGTGTGAGTTTGGCTGACACCGGGACACACGAGAACACCCCTATTCCGTAGCTGTGGCCAGCAAGCACACTCGCCACGGGCCGGAGCTGGGAGTCCACGGCATCTTCTCCACGTGGTTAATTGTCGGAGGCTATGTTGTTAATAACTCCGTTATGTGCAGCTGTTGGTTGAAAGCTCCGTTGACATGCATACTACATAAAGTTAGAAATAAAATGATCCACTATATATAGAGACTTTCATAAAACATTTTAAAAATAAGCATTTAAAAAATTAAAATAACACTAACAACCAATACAGTTAAATAGACGTAAATGTAATGGTCTTTGTTCACAAAATTAAAAGTAATAAAAAAATCCCCTAAAAAAACTTCACAAACGCTAAACAAATAATGGGACCTTTACAATATTAAAGTCTTACACAAAATGTAAAATCAGAATTGGCTTAAATAAACGAGCCTTTATTTGTTTCACTTTTAAAACACACATCCATGGATTATAAACATGCAGCAGGTGTGGCCTGAACTAAGTCAGAGAAGATGCATGGCCTCACAGCAAACAATACGGTTCTTCAACTTACGAGTGGTCGAGGGCTACCTTAACTTTTCCCATGTGTATGTTAGTTTATGCAAGTCAATCCTACCTGTAAATCAGGTTGGTTAACTGTTGGAACGCCCCTATACTGTACATTAGTAGCCTGTGTGCTGCTCATTTGCATTAAGAATCTTGCTCCTCTAGCCACGCGTGCGGGACTTGTTACATGCCGATGTGTGCATCAGTCCTAAGTCTGACGTCCGTGTATGTGAATTAGCCGGCCATGGTTTCCGTGCGAATATTTGGGTTCTGGACATGCGCAGTTAAACTGATTGTAAAAATACACACGTACAATCTACACTTACTTAAGTGTGAATACGGTTCTTCGTCAGTAAATTGTCCACTTTTGGTGACCACACAAAAGAGTTGAACAGTGAACTCTCAGCACAGATCTGGATCCTCAGGAGTCATTCCAATGGTGAGGCATGAAGTGGCTAGTGGTGTATGGCATACACATCCTATCCAGATTTCTGATATATTAATAGTCAGAATTCTAATCTGCCCAAATCCACTATACATATGTACTGTATAAATATTAAATATAAAAGGCAACCAAACAACAACGCATTAAATAAAAATCACTAGAAAAAGGTAAAAATCGTCTTCTTTACCTCTATCTGTTCTGCCACTGTGAAATGTTGTTTGAACTCTCTAACTGTCTTTGTCACAAAATATAGGCCAGAAGTACAAATAAAGCAGTAAATTACATATATGGAGTTAAACTGGAAACACACTAGAGTTATTGTGTGGGAAAGATTTTTTTTTTTAACGCAGACAAAACTCTCAAAAAACACTAGGGTTCCCTTATCCCATCGATCTGATAATTGGACCCTAACTACGATTTTTGAGGGGCCTGGTGTTCTTCAGCACTGTGCCCCCTCTCTGTGTAAAACTGACTGTTGGACAGTTTAACAAAGAAGAAAAGAGGGCACAGCATTGCTAGAGAACCTCTTAAACTTGGGTCTATTTACATACAATTAGATTTTTCAATGAACGTTGCTGATCCAGGCTTGCTTCTCCTCGAAGTGAGCATTGCAGCTTCGATCTTATAATTCACTAAAATTTACCCCTCCTTCGAGGTCCCACATTGATCTGCAAGGTCAGGCAGGACCTTTCATTCAACGAGAGACCTGATATTTACATGGATCGCCATAGAAACTGCTATTTTCCATGGCGATCCATTGTTTGTAAATAAGAAAAACTTTTGAAAATGGGCATTACTGCATGAAAATTATCTTTGTAAATAGATAGCCAATAGGCAGGCTTTATGGGTCTTCTATCAAGATTGACAGGTGACCCTGCCAATCAGAGAGACTGCAGCCAGCCAATAAATAGGCTAGCTGTAGGCTCTCATGCAGAGATTATCGCTCCCAGCCTCTGCAGTGGTTGGCACCGATATCCTTTCCCTAGGGGAAAATCGTCCTGTACATTGGCCATCACACGCTGGGAGCGATAATCACTCTAGTGTGTGCCCAGCTTTACAGTTTATAAAATCACAAAATGTATATACATATTTGAACATTTGAAAATGAATGAATCCCATTTGGTGCCTAGTGTATGCATAGTGTGCCCTTATATGCTTATTTAATATTTTGGTCTGGTTTGTAACTCTGTAGCATGCACTTTGGCCAAGATTTACTAAGATGTGGGTTTGGACAAGTGTAGATGTTGCCCATAGCAACCAATCAGATTCTAGCTGACATTCTCTAATATGTAATAGGAAAGTGAGAGCTAGAATCTGATTGGTTACTATGGGCAACATCTCTACTTTTCCAAACCTGCAGCTTAGTAAATCTGGCTCCTTGAGTGTATTGATGGAAGAGCAATTTAAGATCTTAATCTGGATCCAGAATTATGATATGCAGCAATTTCCTGCGTGTGGAAAATAGCCGATTTGCGGTACTGCAGAAATTTTGATCCCGATGATTATATACGCATGGTGGGTGTGGAGACAAATTGCACAATAAGGGATCAGTTAAGTTCTAACACGCGATTCTTATTTATGTATTTTCTATAGGGCCGGTGGGAAAAACTTAAGGTAGGGTCCTGTGTGCAGAAGTGCTGTATGTGTGAGAAAAGCATTCTCCCCTCGTACATATGGAATCCAGGTTCTGACTATGAGAAGTCCGCTGCCACCACGGAGGTGCTACGCTCACAGTGACTTCTGGATTTAGTCCTTTCTTCTTAACCATAGGTAATCACCTCTGATGATACTATGGATGGTTGTAGCCAGGGATGTCATAAGTGTGGGGAGGCCTGGATAGAGATTGGGGGCCTATTGATATTCCATGTCATTGTTAAAAGTCTTCTACTGCTGATACCTGCTGCTGGAAAGCTGTACCATGCTGCACATCAGTGGGCTGATTCTCAGTGAAGGACTTTCCCGCGCATCGGCCCGCTGTAAATTCTAACTGCAGGTCCGCTGCACCTATATGCAACGTTGTGGCAAGTGACATATATAGGGGGTGGAGCGATGCAGACCATGTCCTGGGCCCCTTCTGGTGGCATCCCTGGTTGTAGAAAGATATGAACTCTTGCTTAGAATGACACTATTAGTATATTTTGTCTTATGATAAAGGTCAGTTCATGTCACCAAACTCATTATTATAAATTATGACATCTAATACCACTTTGACATCACCACCTCTGAAAAACTCGGGATTTCCAACATGCATGTCTCCTTTCTGGTCCACCCACAGGTGGACCAGAAAGGAGACATACGCATACTAAGTTCATAGTGGCAAATAGTGGAACTGCAGGCAGAAGGACCAGAAAGGAGACCGATAAGTACAAAAAAATGCAGCCTGTCTCCTTTCAGGTCCTCTTTTTAAAAGTGCCCTAGTTTATTAAAAAAGTTAAGTCCCCTTTATATTTTTCAGCCAATAAGAGCTCTTCTTTAGGTTGATTGACAGTTGCTTAACAGGGCAGACCCAGGAAATTCAGTTTAGATGTGAAAGGGTCAGATGGACCAGAAAGGAGACCTGTAAGTACTAAAAATGCAGCCTTTCTCCTTTCCCTGTGCGCGGCTCCCGGCTACAGATTTGTTTACTATTACGATAGCAATAGTAAAAAAAAATCTGTTCAATCAGGTGTTTTTGTGAAGGACCTGGGCTGAAAAACAACCCTGGACCTTTCACATTGCCACCTTACCCATGTGTGACCCGGAAAAAACCCTTCTTTTTTCCCGGTTCTGAATCCCAGGTCATTAAACCCGGGTAGCTGAAAAAGGGACGTTTTACATCACCACCAAACACCCGGGTTTTGGACAAAAACCCAGGTATTTGGTGGTATTGTGAAAGGGGTTTAAGAAATCCACCTTGATTTTACTCATCATACACATTGTAAGATAAGCAACAAAAGATTGTAATAAATAGGGGGATATTTTGCCTCTGATGCAGAATGTTGTCTATGTACCAAAGCCACTTGAATACATGAGATGTGTGTTTCTTATGGGCTTCAATAAAGACAACCTCCTGTTCCTACCACCCGAAGTAGGGGTTTGCATATGATGAGTCACATCAGCATGCACGAACCTCTAAATGCTGTCCCAGTTGCAGCCCTATGATCTGTATATAGCTTGTAATCAGTACAAAATTCCAGAAATTTTAGTAAAAAAAAAATATCACTGAAAACATCTTCAGAACAACAAAATATTTCATTGACCTGAGATCTGCCCCCTGATGAATACTCATATAAAGTGAATCGTCATCCAGAGTTCCAGCCGCATGTCAGGTCTCTGATGTCCTGAATCCTGGACAAAAGATCCATGGAGTCTCTGATGTTCTAAATCCTGAACAAAAGATCCATCATATCTCTGATGTAACATGGTTGAGTTAACACAAAAGGCTTTAGATTATTATCTACATATTTGCTAGCATTCTCTGTAAGGAAACAATTCCCAGATGCAATGGGCCGTATTCAGACCTCCGGCCACATTGCATATGCGGTCGTAGTTTACCGATATGAACTACTACGCATGTGCAGTAATTTCGTTACGCTATCTATGTTACTTTTTGCAACGTAGATTGCGTATACGCGGTCTTTAGGACCACGTATACGCAATCTACGTTGAAAGAATTAGCGTAGATAGCGTATTGACAAGATAAATCTGAAAGCTATGCAGATAGAATTTATATTATTTTCTAATTAATCTAAGGGAAATAGTTACATGAACCTGGGTTATATGAAGCACAGTATACATATGACCCATGCTTTAACAATAAAATAAATGACTTGCCTCTTCCTGGGCCGTATTCAGGCCTCCGGCCGCATTGCATATGCGGCCGGAGGTCTGAATACGGCCCAATGGGTCTACCGGGTGGGTCTGTTATTTTTGAGTAACTTGGGCAGCAGATATAGCAATGCCATTCTGGGATGCTCATTGTATAGAAATTTGTCATTTATTTCTTTATTTTTATCTCAGAAGGATATCCAGAAGCTTACACTGAAGATCCAAAATTACTGACCTGTGCAGCAACCATTCTGTTAAGTATTATTATATTCATGTGTCTCGGATGTTATGTGATTGTAAAAATGCCTCTTTGAAATTCTTTTCATCTTACTTATGATGCAATGTATTTTCTCTATTTTCGAGGTATTAAAAACAGACATCATTAATATATGCATAATACATGCATGATCAGACAATGGGGTAGATCCAGAACTACGTGTGCCGTACGTTTATTCGCGGAGCGTATTTTCGTGCACGTAAGTTCACTACACTCCCCTCGGCACACCCCTTGCACGGACGTATTTTGTCAAGATACGCTACCCAAACCCTACCTTAACTTTTTCTCACGTAACCGCGTACGTTCGCTAACGGACGTATAGACTACGTGAAAGTACGCCGCTTAGCATGCCCATACTGTACACTTTACATAAAAAACCTCCACCTACTTCACGTAAATTGCACGTATTGTTGTCTCACGTAAAATTGGCACGCCCACATGTAAGTATTTACGTGACACATACGTGAATGGCCCATACGTTCACAATTATGCTACGTGAATGTGCGTATTTTCTATGGTGCACATGCGCAGTACGTTCTAAACTGCGATTTTACGTGTCCGCCACACGTAAATTCGCTTCGAAGCGTTGTTCTGGATCAGGTCCAATATGTGAACTAAGTAATGCATTATTTAAGGGTTTGATGTTCTGCTCAAACATTTTCACCTGTTTATTGTTTTTAATGTATTTTATATGTTTTGGAATACTTGGTATACTTGGATAACCATTAATTAATTAATATACTATTTTAAATGTAATTACTATATCTAAGTTGTGTGCATTTTACAAAGTGAACTGGAGTTCCTGATGGTGAAGACAGACTTAGCTGCTGGTTCCCAGGATGTTGCCAAATTGCGGCCCTAGGTGCAGATTCCTAAACTAAGTTAAGGTAGCCACAGGGACTAATGGCTGACATCCCACCTCGCACTAGGAAATTACCAAGGGCTGGATCCATATTTGCGATCCAAAATACCATACGTGCGGGGGGCTGTGCACACCCCCTTGCATTCCCCTGGCACTTACATATATTTTGCATGCAGAACCCTACCTAAGCATCATTTGGCTGAATTCTGATGCAGAATTCATGATACTGTACCAACTAATAGCCAACTTATGCAGGGGCATAGTGAAGGCAGAGCCAGTGGAACTTGTGCCCTGGGCGCTGCCTGAAAAAAGGGGTGCCATGTGGCTCTGCCCCCTGGTGAACCCTCCCCTGTGACATGTTGAATCTGCCCACCTGACACTGCCCCCACCCCTTTCCCCCGTAACCAGTGACATCTCTATCTGTGGGCTAAATCTGTTACTGGGAGCAGCTGCTACACAAGACTTCAAAGAAGATTTACTAAGATGTGTAAATGTATGGCTGACGGGGAGGGTCCATGTGAAATTGAGAGGGAGAGGCAGAGAGGCAGAAGAATGTGGAGTGTGTTGGAAGAGGGCACAAGGGGGAGGGGCCAAATAAATATGTGTAACGGGGGAGGGAAAGGAGGGAGCTGCCACTAGGGGCTGATGTTGGACTCTGATTAATCACCAGCACCTGATCAGCCTGGGTATATAGGACTGCCTCTGGGTGATTAAAGTGTTGGTCATTTCTATTTACTGTTGGTTCCCATGCTTGCTGCATGGTTTCCAGTCTCCTGCTAATCCCTTCATGAATCTGTTTGTACCAGATCCTCCTCACCCTGTGTCTTGTTTTCCCTCCTAGTGTGCTCCAGTATGTATTTCACTTACAGAAAAGAGGTGGCGGAAGGGGGGACATTAGCGGGTGAAAAAGAAAGGGTATGTAATGAAACTGACAAATTACAGCACATTGCTATGTAACCTTTGGGACAGTTAACTGCGAAGCATCCTAGAATAACTTACACACACAGAGGGAATACAAATACTCACTCCAAAGACAGTTTATTGAATCAAAAAAGGCAAAGGATGGTAGATGCACCTCTACCATCCACCACAAATGCACACCACGAGTGCCATTTACTAATTGGAAAACATAGAGATTGAATATGGAATATTTTAAAAATGAGCCTATGCAAGAGTGAAGGGGTAACAGATTTCCAATACTATGCAATATCCACCCGTATAGCTATAAAAATGTGACATACCTAGCATACCTAAGTTGGTACTGTGGCAAGAAAAAGATGGCATTGAGGTTGAATATATCTCATGACTGAAGTGACGGAATAACTGGACAGTTCCAAAAACAATGGAATACATCTCCAACAGTGTTGCTATTACATCAGCAATATATCAATTGGTTCTGGGGTGGGGTATAGTCTATTCAACTGCTTAATATGCATCTTAGTATGGTTAACGCATTTACACATTTTATATGCATTGGTATAAATCTTACTCCACTGACCCAAGGTAAAGCTACTATGTTAAAGCAACTCCCATGCTATCTGCTACTTAAATTTAACCGATTACTGAGACTGTATCAGCAACTGATACCAAAATAATATTGCCTTGAAGGGATTGCCAGAAGTGATCCTAGCGTACTGAGCATTGGTTTAAGAAGGGCCTGAAGGGAGCTGTGTGTTCTAACCATTTTGCACACCCAGTGATAGAGCTGCATGTATTGATAATGATCTTTGGACGAAAGGCCAAATCTATCACCAAAAAGACTATAGGCAGGAGAGCATCTCTGGACATGAGTTTAGAAAGCAGATATACACCCCTGGTCCTTCAAGCACCAGAATTCCAAAGAGGGATCAGTTTGGAAACAGCCCAGATGATGCCTGGCACCCCCGACTTGTACCATTTGATATTACGGAGGGGGCTGACAAGAATTTGTTACTAAAAACCCTAGCAGAGGGACAAACATAGAGGGATATAATATAATGTAGAATCCTTCCCTCAAACCCAAATTTAGATAAAGTCTCACACATATAAAGCCAATGAAGCCTATCAAAGGTTTTCTCTGCATCCAGAAAAAGCAAAGCAAATTCAAAAAAATGGTGGTGCCATATACCAACAAGTTTAATACTCTGAGGGGGTTGTTGGAGGTCTGATGCCTTGCCACAAATCCAACCTGGTTTGGGTGAACGAAGAGGTGTAACAAGGGATTAATGCATATTGCCAATAGCTTAGATAAGATCTTGAGGTCTGTGTTAAAAAAGGCAACGAGTCTACAGTTTTTACAATCCACTGATCCTTCCCAGGCTTAGGTATTGTTATGATCTGGGATGCCGACCTCTCTGGAGGAAAGGTCTTGCCATTAGCACTGAAAGCCTTTAAAGCAAAAAGCTTTATAGAATCTGTTTGTAAAACCAATCCAGAGAGGCTACTTTGGCTTTAGGAAGATTTTTATGACAAACTCAATTGTCAGAAGTGCCAAGGACAGCCACCGCAGCATTATCAAGAGGAGGAAGATGTAGGAAATCTAAGAAAGCTTGAATAGATTTACCTGATGGTTGGAAGATAAGTGGATCATTCTTCAAATGATATCATTGGGAGTAGTATATGTTGATCCTTTTGGAAATTTGTGCAGGATTCATCATCCTCTGGAGACACCAGGGGCTGGATCCAGACTTAAGAAGGAGCTTGCAATTAAGAGAGAAAAGTTACACCTGGACACAACCATGTTGATTGCAGGGGGAGTAAAGTTAATTGTATTCTTTAAATGCAGGGAGATATCTTTTTATTGCTTACTACACACAGATACTGACCACCTTTACTATCACACTGTTATTTAGACTTGGGATAGCAAACATCACCTCTCAACTCCAATACTGTTTGCAACAGATGAAATATGACTCCCCTGAAATCAACATGGTTTAGCCCAGGAGTAACTTTCCTGTCTTAGGACCTGATTCACTCTTAAGAATCTTCTTAAAATAAGAACTTAAAGTCACTCCTGGGCAAAACCATGTTGATTGCAGGGGGAATTAATTAAATTGTATTCTTTGCATGCAGGGATATATCTTTGAATTGCTTACTGCACACAGATACTGATCAGCTTTACTATTACACTGTTATATAGACTTGGGCTGGGAAATATCACCTCTCAACACTAGTACTGTTTGCAACAGATAAAATATGACTCCCCTGCAATCAACATGGTTTAGCCCAGGTGTGACTTTAAGTTCTTATTTTAAGAAGATTCTTAAGTGTGAATCAAGTCCACAATTTCAAGCTCCTTCTTAAGTCTGGATCCAGCCCAGATGCTTAATATGATATTGGGTCTGCTTAGCCCTCAGATTACAGGCTAATAACTTACTCAATCTCTTACAAAAGTAAAAGTTCTGATGGAATCTAGCAAGGATAGCTTAAGTTCAAGACAACAGTTTCTGTAGCTGACTTCTAACAGGACCAAGTTGCTTTATCAGAAGTCTAAAAGGTTGTTAATTGTTTTGCTGTTCCAAAGAGCTGATCTTAGACTCTAGATTAAACTGAGTCTGTCATTATTGTTTCTTGAGTTGCGAACCCATTTGACTAGCGATACCCTGCAAAACAGATTTCAATGCGTGCCAGTGGTTTAAGACAGACGTGTCCGCTGGCTCATTAGTATTTAGAAGCAACTTCAGGTCCTCTGACAGTGCATGCTTAGTATCTTTTGATGCAAAAATATAGTCTGGCAATTACCAAGGCTTGGGTGTTATCCTTACGCAACCTCCACACCCATAAGGTTTCTAATAGAACGAAACTGCTGAAGAGTTCACTTATACAATTATACAATTATTTATGCACACTAAATAAAAAAGTTTTTTTTTTCTTTTTCCCTAGATTCTTGGACCTTATACACATCATATAAATCAAATTCAGATATCAATTTACGGAAAGCAGTAGAGGGCCCTATTGTATACAAGACCTGGTGGGAAGAGGTTGAATGAGATTTATCTAGATTAGGATCAGGCACTAAATTAAAGTCCCCTAAAATAATTAAGTTCCCAGTTTATGCTACGAAATAAACACAAACACCTGCCTAAGAATTGGAACCTGTCAGGAATTATGGGGGTGATTCAGAGATGCGATTGTGAAAAAATCGCAAATATACGCAACTAAAGTCAGATCTTAGCAGGTTACAGCCCACTGTTTAAATAGTCACTCCCCTTGCAAACAGCGTCGGATCTTAAAGTTAGACCACCATTGAGCAACCCTAACTCTGCGCTGTCATTTGAGATCTTAAGGGAAGTAGTTGCGGTTATTTGAGATCCTTAGTGTCTGCCCGCGCCCACTTTCCCTCATCTCAATGCCTCCCCCCACCCATATCTATGCAAATTCTTCAGATCTTAAACTTTCGCAGCACTTAAGATCTTAAGTGCTTGCGAGCGATTCACAGGTCCGCGCTTAGCGAATTTAAGATCCTAACCTCTACGTAGACGGCGTTGCACTATTACTACGCATGCGCATTGATACAAATTTTCTAAGATCCTAAATATACTCACCTAAGTAGCGAAAAAATCGCATCTTTGAATCAGGCCCTATGTGCATATACAGACATTTTTGTCCTCTACTTTAGACTTAAGGACAAATAACACCTTTTCCTGGAAAAGAATAGCCATCCCATTCCATTTAAATGTGCGTTAGCTGAGTTACAAGTCAGGTAGCAGTTATCCCTATATGTGGGAGGATACTTAGATGAAAAATTTGATTCCTGGTTAGCAACAACTTCAGCTCTGTATTTATGAAATGTAGCAAGAGCCAAGCTGCATTTATAAGGGGTATTTATACCCCTAACATTTAAAGAAATAAACCAATATGTTTGAATAATATAAAGTAGACAATGGCCAATTACCCAAATGAATATGGCTATAAGGGCTTCAAAGAAGGATGAATGATTTTGAAAAATTTCCTGGGAGATCGGAAATTAGAGAGGGGAGAAAAAAGAAAGGAGGGCAAAAAGGCGAGAAAAAGTGAAATAGTCCAAAAACAGTGTCAAAGTATTTGCCTTTAAGGGAAGGAAGAATAATACGAGGCAGAATCAGAAAAATAGCAGAGGACAAAAACACCAATATACCACTAAACTTTAAAATGATCTGATTATTACCTAAACTAAGTTAATCCAGAATCAGCAAGGCTAAACATAACAAGATCATGAGCCTGGAGTTAGTACATTGCATATATAAGTTCACTGATTCAGGGACTGGCCTATAGTTTTCCATATCATAGCGTTACATGGCTCTCATTCGCCGCATGCCTTTCCTCGCTCCCCGCTCCGTCTGACATGCCAGTCACGGCATGTACACACAGGCCGCGTGGGAGCGCGCTCCCGTCTCTTTTACATGATAGTTGTTCTCCCTTGCTGGGGAACGTACCTGTTGGTTGGCTACTAGCCTAGTAGCCTCTATTTAAGTTCGGCACTGCCTCCTGGCAAATGACAGTTATAGAATCTGTTTGCAGTATCTGTGTCTGCCAATATCTATCTCTCTCTCTCTCTCTCTCTTGCCTGTGCAGTTTATTGCATTCATGAGTGCCCCATTTTGTCCAGCCTTGCTCCTTGCCTGCCTCCTCTCAGTGTCTCAGTACCCTTTCTCCCTCCTTTACTCCGCTTGTTTGTACCCTGCCTTTCCTGTGTGCTTGTCTCTTTTGGCCCCTCTGTGTGTGTGTGTGTGTGTGTGTGTGTGTGTGTGCCCTGGTTTGTCCTTTTGTCCTGTTAACCCCTTCTCGTCCATGGTCTATGTTATTCGTTCCTCGTTGTTTGTTACTGGGCAGTCTCTTCTGACCCAGTCTATTTCCCGCTACTTACTCCATCTTGCTTCTGGCTTTCCAGTTTCCTACTTTGATTTATACTTCCTCTCTCGGGCGTTGCTCCAGGGGCTGTGACCTGAGGGTTTTCTTGCAGCCCAGACTATCCCCACCATTAGGGGCTCTAGTGAGACCAGATTGCCGTTAGACTCTGCGCCCTGGTCGTCGTGTCCATCTTGCCCAGAACCTGCTCTGCCACAGCTAGTCATCAGGAGACATACCAATTCCAGCTTACCTCTGAAATCCGGTACCGTAACAGTATAACTGGCCTACTACAGGTTACTACATCCATTAGTAACATGGATACCACTGCCGAGGCAATCAACGCACTCATTGAACAACCTAGGACAGATGGTCCAGACCCTCACGGCTAAAGTCCAGTCTCAGGACCAAGTCATCACATCTCTGTGACCCTCCAACATTCCAGGCCCTGCTTCCACATCCGATCCACCTCAGGCTGCTACTGATGTTAAAACCAATCTTCCTGTACTTCCAGCTTAGACCCAATGCTTCCGGCACTGAACTCCAGAAGGTGGGACTCGTCATCTCCCTATTGCAGGGAGACCCTCAGGCTTGGACATGTCATCCCACGATCCGGCCCGGCAGTCGGTGGATGCCTCCTTTGAAGCCCTCGGGCTGCTTTACATTGATCCAGATTGTCTTGCCACAGCGGAGACCAAACTATCTACGCCAAGGAAGAAGGTCTGCAGAGGAGTACTGTGCCGAATTCCAACAATGGGCCCATTACTCTGGGTGGAACGATCCCGAATTCCGTAACCGTTTCGTGTTGGCCTTTCTGAACAGGTCAAGGACTCACTGGTACAGTTTCACCCATCCCAGAGTCAAGATCACCTTATGTGTCTCTCCATCAAGGTGGATCGTCACCTGAAGGAACGCCGTATTGAGAAAGACTCCTCAGCCTCGTTCTCTCCGGTTCACTTCTCCACCGACACTACGGTCACGGATTAACCCATGCAGATCGGTTCCTACCGCCTGACCAAGAAAGAGAAGAGCCAGCATCACACCCTGGGGCTGTGCCTCTATTGTGGAGGGAAGGCTCACTGGGCAGATAACTGCCCCAACAAGACGACCCAGTCGGGAAACAAATAACCCAGACGAAGATTGAAGGGCTCCGTCAGGGTGTTTATCTCATCTCTAACAAAAATTCCCTTATTGTTCTTGCTCGCCTTCACCTCGACTCTTAAGAGGTCAACCTGTCAGCCTTTATTGACAGTGGAGCTGCTGGGAACTTTATCAATATCGACTTTGTCCGATCCTTGGGTCTGGAGTCCAAGACCATCTCGTTTCCCGTGACTGCCTGCAGCCTCGATGGGAGACCTCTGTCCGATGGGATGATCCTGGAGTGTACCATTCGTCTTAGACTCTCACTTGGGGTCTGCCACTCAGAACAGATGGAGTTCCTCATCATTCGCTGTCCGGCGGCTCAAATTGTCCTCGGCTATCCCTGGTTGCAGGTCCATAATCCTCGCATCAAATGGTCCAGAGGTGAGATCATAGGCTGGAGTGACTCCTGTGCTGGAGTCTGTCTCTCACATCCTATTTGCTTAGGGCAAACCACTCTGTCTGGTCTCCCTCTACAGTATGCTGATTTTGCGGATGTATTCTCCGATCAGGCCTCAGAGGAACTACCTCCCCATTAACCCTTGGACTGTTCCCGGAGAAATTCTCCGCAAGGAGAGATTATTCTCACTCTCTCGCCCGGAGTCCTCTGCGATGGAAGAGTATGTTCGTGACAACTTCCGTAAGGTCTTCATCCGTACCTCCAAATTCCCAGTTGGAGCTGGTTTCGTCTTTGTGGCTAAGAAGGATGGGTCCCTCAGGCCCTGTATTGATTATCAGGCTTTGAATAAGATCACCGTCAAGAACACGTACCCTCTTCCACGAATCTCTGATCTCTTCGATCAACTGAAGGGAGCTGTAATCTACTCTAAGATCAACCTCAGGGGAGCCTACAATCTGGTCAGAATTCGTGAGGGAGACGAATGAAAGACAGCGTTCAACACGCACTCAGGGCACTATGAGCACCTGGTCATGTCCTTCGGGCTCTGCAATGCTCCTGCCGTCTTCCAGGACCTCATTAATGAGATACTTTGGGTCTACCTAGGTTAATTTATTGTCGTCTACTTGGATGACATCCTCATCTTTTCTCCTGATCTCTCTTCATACTGGAAACATGTCTGACAAGTCCTCACTCATCTCAGAGAGAATCACCTCTTTGCCAAACCGGAAAAATGTGAATTTGAGGTGAATACCGTAACTTTTCTCGGCTAATCACTTCCAGAATGCTTCTCCATGGATCCTGTCAAGGTGAAAGCGAATGGGTACAACCCAACAACCTGAAGGCTACTCAAATGTTACCTTGGGTTTTCAAACTACTACCGAAGGTTTATTAAAGGTCTCTCAGTCCTGGTCACACCCATTTCTGACATTACTAAAAAGGGGGCAGATCCGAGCAAGTGGTCCTCTGCAGCTGTCAAGTCCTTTCACGTCCTGAAAAAAGCATTCATCTCTGTTCCCATCCATGAACTGCCATTCATGATCGAGGTGGATGCCGGTGTGATCCTGTCCCAGCAGGATCCTCATGATCAGAAATCTTATCCCTGTGCTTACTTCTCCCAAAAATTCTCTCCTGCCGAAAAAAACTACGACAGGTAACAAGGAATTTCTCGGCATCAAGATGGCTTTCGATGAATGGAGGCATTGGCTGGAGGGGGCTGTGCATACCATTACTGTTATTATGGACCATAAGAACTTAGCTTACATTGAAGCTGCGAAGAGATTGAATCCCAGACAGACCAGGTGGGCATTGTTTTTACCAAGTTCAACTTCGTCATCACCTATAGACCTGGTTCACAAAATAAGAGGGCTGATGCGCTGTCGCGCTCATTTGATCCAGAACATGCTCCCACCTCTCCCCCCTGCCTATTGTGCCTTCCACCTCAATCATCGTGGGTCTCACTCAAGATCTTCATTCTTTCATCCTGAAGTCACAAGGCCATGCTCCTACTCAGAAGCCACGCAATCGGCTCTTTGTTCCTCAGAAATTAAGAAAGTCGGTTCTGTTGGAGACTCATTCTTATAAGACTGCTGGTCATCCAGGGGTCCAGAAGATCTCCCCAGTTCTGCCGGTAACACCACCATCTGGGTCATCGTCGACAGATTCAGTAAGATGGCCCACTTTGTACCCTTGGCAGGGTTACCACTGCCGAAGAATTAGCCAACCTTTTTGTCAAGCACATTATCCATCTTCATGGTCTGCCTTCAGACATTGTCTCTGACAGAGGTTCTCAATTTATCGCCCGATTCTTGCGTGCCTTCTGCAAGCTCCTGCATATCAATGTCAGCCTATCTTCTGAGTATCATCCGCAATCCAACGGCCAGATGGAACGGGTTAATCAGAACCTGGAACAATATCTTCGTTGCTACATTTCTAAATTCCATGATAACTTGGCCCCGAATCTGGCTTGGGCTGAATTCGCTTACAACAACGCTTCTCACAGTGCCACCAAAGTGTCTCCGTTTTTCTACACATGGGTATATCACCCCCAAGCTAATTCCTTTCTCCAGCCTGAGGTGGATCAATCCTCTGACTCACTGAGGATAGCCAAGAACATTAAGTCCATCTGGATCAGGGTAATGCGATCCTTACAGCAAGGAGCTTTGTCATCTAAAGCCAGAACAAATATTCACAGGACTGATCATTCTTTTAAGGTAGGCGACAAGGTGTGGTTGTCTACCAAAAACATTCGCCTCCGACAACCTTGCAAGAAGCTGGGGCCCCGTTATATATCTGTCCTTTTCCCATCATTAGCTGAGTCAATCCGGTGGCCGTGAAGTTAGGGCTTCCCCGGAGCTTGAAGATTCCTAACACCTTCCATATCTCGTTGCTTAAACCTTTCCAAAGATCCAGAAGATTTAACTCCGCTCCTGTATCCAACCCTCCTCCCATTATGATTGACGGACAAGAAAAAGTAATTGTTGAATCCATTCTAAATTCCAAAAGAGTACAAGGTCAAGTCTACTATTTAATCCATTGGAAAGGATACGATCCCGAGGAACGACAGTGGATTCCGGCACGTCACCTTCATGCCAACAAGCTGGTCAGAGAATTTCATCTCTGGGTTTCTTAACCCCTTGTCAAGGGGGGGTACTGTTATATGCCGCACTAGTACTCACGGTCCTCTCGTCCGCGGCTCTCACTCTCCGCATGCCTCTCCTCGCTCCCCGCTCCATCCAACATGCCAGCTCACAGCATATAAACACAGGCCACGTGGGAGCATCGTCGCAGCCTCAGGCTGGTCGGCTGCTAGCCTATCAGAGGCTAGCAGCCTCTATTTAAGTTCGGCACTGCCTCCTGGCAAGTGTTGGTTATAGACTCTGTTTTCAGTATCTGTGCCTGCTATTTATCTCTCTCTCCCTTGCCTTGTGCAGTTTCTTGCATACTCGAGTGCCCCATTTTTGTCCAGCCTTGCTCCTTGCCTGCCTCCTCTCAGTGTATCAACTCCCTTTCTCCCACCTTAATGTTTTACCCCGCTGTTTGTTCCCTGCCTATCCTGTGTGCTAATCTCTGTTGGCCCCTCGGGGTCCCCGCTGGTGTGTGTGTGTGCCCTGGTTAGTCCGTTTGTCCTGTCTGTTCTGTTAACCCCTTCTCATCCATGGTCTCTGTTATTCGTTCCTCGTTGTTTGTTACTGGTCAGTCTCTTCTGACCCAGTCTATTTCCCGCTACTTACTCCGTCTTGCTCCTGGCTTTCCAGTTTCCTACTTTGATTCATACTTCCTCTCCTGGGCGTTGCTCCAGGGCCCACGATCTGCGGGTTTTCTTGCAGCCCATACTATCCACACCATTAGGGTCGCCGTGTCCATCTTGCCCAGAACCTGCTCTGCCCCAGCTAGTCATGAGGAGACATACCAAGTCCAGCTTACCTCTGTCATCCGGTACCATAACACATAGCCATTGTTGAAGTCCGTGCGTAATGGAATCCCATGCGTAACAGCTGGGTCTCATGCGTAACTTTGTGTTCTGGGCATGCACAGCTTATCCGTTCCTAAAAATACAGCAATCAAGTCCAATATCTGGGGATTTATAAATGTAAATCAAACCATTTCATCTTAGAAAAGCAAGACATTTTTTTAAAATCACTTTAGGGTTAATCTATTGTATGATTTAATAAATTTTAGCAAATTATTGTGATGTTTAATTACGCTTATTTATATAGCACCACAAATTGTCTGCAGCGCTTTACAGAGAACATTAGACATTTACATCAATCCCTGCCCCTATTGGAGCTACATACTAAGGTCCCTAACACATACACACATACTAGGGTTAATTTAGTCAGCAGCCAATTAACCTACCAGTATGTTTTTGGCATGCGGGAGGAAACCCACACAGACACAGGGAACACATACAAACGCCTTACAAATAAGGCTTAGTCCAGGAATCGAACTTATAAACTCAGTGCTGTGAGGCACAAGTGCTACTCACTGAACCATTGTACAATAGGTTCCATAGAAACTGCAGGAGAGTGCTCTATACAGGAGCAAGTTGAGCATTGTGCTAGCAAAATAACAGATGCAGATGGATTTTGCTTGCTGGACTGCTTGCAGGGTTTAATGACAAGATGCTAAAGCAAGCTGAGAAGCAGTGATGATTACTGTAAGCACTCTAAACTCCATAGAGGTAATGCTGGAGTACCGTCAATAGTAGTGACGATTGCAGAGAGCAAGCCTAGCTGAGACTGAGATTGAGCTGGGGTGCTCTTGGGCTGCAAGATAACCTTAGTGGCAAATGATGGTATACTGGGATGCAAATGAGCAGCAGTGATGTTTGCAGGAAGCACGCTGCGTTGAAATTGGTAGTATGCTAGAATGCACTTGGAATTCTAAAGGTGCGTACACACTGGTTCATTTTCAGAAGATAATTCTACCAATTAAAATACACAATCAAAAGACTGTTTCCCAAGATATCTTGACAGTGTGTACTCTCCAAAGATACTCAAAAATCTTTTGAAACCATCTGTGATGTTATGATTTGATCTTATGAAACTCCTAATATGCCAGATCAACAATTGTGTGATTGGAAAGATTATCTGCTGAAAAGCCCCAGTGCATACCCTGCTTAAGGATGTTTGGTGAATGCAGAGTGTAAATGCCATGGAAAGCTAAATTAACTAGTGGGTTTCTACAAGGGATAACTCATGAAGGAATACCAGGAACTCGTAGTACAAGCGAAGACAGGTCTGTGCTAGCGAATTAAATATAAGTGCTTTTCGCTACTATTGAATGTCTGGAGTATATGACTGGCAAAGATGGAATAAGGTTGGTCCATGGAAGTCAGGTGCAGGTCTGGTTTTGGAAGTGTATTTGTCTATAAATCTAAGCATCCTAACATATATAGATTATTTCCAACAGCACTGAGATCGTCCCAGCATGAGCTGTAGACTAACATTGGCCATAGCAATCTTAATTGTTGTTTTCTAATTGTTGTTTTTAATATGTTTTCTCTTGATTGTTATTTTTAATAAATATAACAATTGTTTCTCAAATCACTTATTATTATTTCTGAGGTTTAACCAAGTGCGGCTATGTATCTATTATTGGGTCCAGTCCCATATTGCATGGTAAAAATTATTTGAATATGTTTGCAAGCAAGAAAAAGTTGTTGCTCAGCTTATTGTGTAACATTTTAAATGTGTCTCTCCCTATAGTTCAACATGGTTTTGCCAAGGTGCTGATTTTCTCCTTTTTTGTTGTTACTCCTAATTTTGGATTAGCCCCATTGTGTTCAGTGACCATTCTATATGATCAGGGGCCAGATTTGCTGAGCTGCGGGAAAGGAAAAGTGGAGATGTTGCCCATAGCAACCAATTAGATTCTAGCTGACATTTTGTAGTATGTATTAGGAAAGTGAGAGCTAGGGGGACATCTACTAAAGGTGATTTTTTTTTTTATAAATTGCCATTTTTTCCAGGGATTTTGAACTAGCTGCATTTACTAAAAATAAATCGCAGAAAAATCCCCGTAAAAATCGTCAAAAAAAGAGCTGGGTGTGAGTGTTGAATTAGTTAAAATCGACACCCACTTAGAAAAAAATCAACATGTAAAATATAAAAAAAACTTTTTTTAATAAATAAGCATTTAAACAGATAAAAAAAATGTCTACAAAAAAATGCACTGTGCGGTATGCTATTTACCCTTTAGCATGCTGCCTAATAGAAGGCACAGCAAGCCCTATTGAAGTCTTCAGAACTGTGAGTATGAATATTTTTGTATTGTTATTTTTGATGCGTAAAGAAAAGGAAATGATAATTTAAACATACATCTGCATAACACATTTAATTTATTTTGCCAAACGGGAAACACATGATAAAAAGAATGACATTAGTTACAATTTTACAATGGGACAATGAATATAGTTATAGGACTTGGGGCAGTGTATTTTTTTTTTTTTTACACTTGGGACACTGTATATAGTTTATGAGTAATCGGTGCACTGTATATAGTTTATGAGCAATCAGAGCACTGTATATAGTTTTAGGAAATAATCAATGTATGTGGCGTAATGCTGCAATACATGGGCACGCTGTTCTTTCTAGTACTATATGTGGCAGTATGCTAAGAGTTAATAGCATGCCGCGCAGTGCATTTTATAATGAAAAATACCATTTTTTGCACCTCAACCACAACCTACACAGCCATTCCTCATACAGCCATGTCCATAAATGGCAATTCAAGGTTGTTAAAGTCTGATCTTCCAGTACTTATTATTTTAACTATAGCTCCAGATACAGGAAAAATAGGGGAGAGGTCAACTACTTTTTATGTAGACCAAAGCCAATTTGTGCTCACAAGTGATTGACCCTGGAGACAAAGAATGAGGAAGGCCAAGGATGCAACACAATGTTGATTATTAAATACTGATAAAGTTACCTAGTACTATGTCCCCACATTACTACTATGTCTTGCTATATCTGTAACATTTACACACAAAATTTTTTATGAAGTTTAATTTTTTTAAAGCAGTTCATCATGTTTAAAACTATGTAACAGGTATAAGGTTGTGTAATATGTCCACATAGTATTAATAAAAGAATTTCTAAAATCAATGTGGAATAGTGCATTAAATAATATGTTATAGGCACATGAGGCGACTAATATAGAGAACTAATCTACAAAGCAAATTCTTCCAGCTGCCCCACAGGAGGAGATTTCTTAGATATTACACAGAAATGATGTTACTTTTGAGCACATATGTCAAAGTGATGGGCTGAATTCAGTGTACCATATTATCTATAGCATTGTTTCTCATAATTCGTCCTCAGGCACCCCCAACGGTCCATGTTTTGCAGGTCTCCCTAGAAAATCACTGATACAGGGCAGTATTCACAAATCCGTTTTTTAAAGTACGCAATTATACGTACGTACGTAGCAAGAAAACACCCATGACACTCCCTTCACACGACCGTTTAGTCTGTGATGATACTTACCAAGCTCTGTAGCAGCAGGTATTGCGGTATCCTACCTACCGCCGATACTTGCTGCTCAGCGCTATTTAGTAGCCGGCCAATGCACAGGGAACTTCTTGTTAAAGTGTCTCTGCCAGGCCCCGTCCCTATGTGATGTCACTAATGATATCACCTAGATGCAGGGCCCCACGGCTGGGTCCCGGGCCCCGCATTTGATGACGGCAGCCCTGACTGTATGTGTATATTTACGTGCATATATTGCTTCCGTACGTGTGTCTAACTAACTGCACCCTCAAATGGTCATTTAAATGCCTCCCCCCACCCACTTTTATGTAACTTTGACCGTACGAATTTAAACCACGCCCCTCCGCACGTATGTCCCCAAGTGAGATTCACAAGTCCATGCCTAATGGACCTCCATGCGCATATAGCAGTGGCAAACGCAGGATTTTGAAAGGGGGGTTTCCAATGCATGTAATACATGTGAGGTATATTATCATAGCTGCAGACGTTTTTGAGCCCGAAAACGTGGCAATAATGGTAATAGCAGCATACAATGCATTAGTAGAGTACGAGAACATTACACAATGTATAGAGCCTGTGTCAGTGCATAAGCACTGTTGTATTTAGTGATCCATTCACCATTCCCACCTGCTTTCCTAATGCAGCACAGGCCAGGACCATCTTCCTCCTTGTCAGTCCAGATCAGATTGCCGCTAAGCCACCTGGTACCCCTGAGACCACGCCCCCTTTTGAATGTTTTTTCATTTTTTAATTTGCCCAGAAACCCCCCCCCCCTGGGTGCGCCACTGAATAGTACGTAACTTGTGTGGAAAAAGTTACTGCATATTGTTACGGCACCACTGGAATTACCTGAGCTGAGAACCAGGGTGGTCGTCAGGAGAGGTGGACGCAATGTTACGGCACCACTGGAATTACCTGGGCTGTGAACTAGGGTGGCTGTCAGGAGAGGCGGACGTCGCTTTACCAAGGCGCAGAGTCGTGTTCTTCGCTAGAGCCTCTGAAGGTGAGGATAGTCTGGCGCTGCCGGCTTACCCGCAGGACGCGGCCCCTGGAGAGGAAGGAGAAGAACAGAAGGAGTCAGATAGATGAGAAACCAGAAAGAGAAGAAAGCGGGAGGAGACAGGCAAGTAGGACCTGGCCTGTAACAAATGACAGAAAAGACCAAACAGTAACAAAGGACAAGAGAAGGGCTGACTGGACAAAACATTACAGACAAGACTAACCAGGGCAATCACACACAAACAGCGGGAACCCCCAGGGGGGTTAGCAAACACAAGCACACAGGAGAGACAAGGCAAATACAGAGAGGAACAAAACAACAAGGAGAGAGAGAGTGGGAGTGGAAACACTGAGGAACAAGGAGCAAGGAACTGGGCAGGAGCAAGACTGGGGCACTCAATATCAAGAAAAATAGGCACTAGGCAGAGACAAGGAAAATGGCAGGCACAGGATCAAAAAGAAACTATAACAGTTCTGATATAGACACTGCTAACCCCTGATAGGGTAGCAGCAGACCAACCCCCCCTGTGATGCAGGGCGCCTCCTGGACATGGGAGAGCATCCCTGACAACAATGACAGAGGGACGGAGCACGCGTCGCTGCGGCTATGGCAACGCTGCACGTGAAGCTTTATTTACGAGCCGCGAACGGCTGGCTAGTACGGGACCGGAGGGGTGAGTGTTTAACATGTGCGGCTGCCGCAGCCTGCATGTTACACGTATGCGCAGTTGATCCGATCCTAAAAATACGCACGCAACGCCATGTGAAAATGGATCTCTAAATCTGGTCCATAATGACTACCACCTCAATGGCAAACGCAGGATTTAGAAAGTGTGGTGAAATATTTGGCGTCTAGTTATGGCACATTATATAATATATAAGGTATATATTAGGCTATAAGAATAGCACACTATACATAGTATATAGAATGCTATTCCCAGACCCCTATTATATGCTATTTATATTATAGTATGTGTGTAAGTATATTATTGAATGTGCCAATCCCAGACCCATAATATATCACATTATATTATAGTATGTGCCATTCCCATACTCATAATATGTAATAAACAAAGATTCTAGTGTTGTGCTAAATTACAAGAAGAACTACTACCCCTGTATCTCATAGCAATAAAAAATGATTAAAAGGTTAAGCACTTCGTTATTCAATTAAAAAATGTATTATACATATAAAAAGGGTAATATCATCACCATAATGGATCAGTAGTGTAAAGTCCGATGTGAGAATAATAATTCCAATGTCCACTGCTTTATCCATAATATATAGTATTATATATTTATATATGTCTCTCCTAAATGTTGGTCTGACTGCTAACTCATGAAGCCATGCCCCTTTATAAACTATTATAATTATAAATAGTTTATAATTATAGAGGTCAAATATATCCAACAGAAACAAAGAACATTCATAGGCACACAAATATCATCAGATGACCATAATCTTATAGTTCTGAACTGGGAATTTTAATTATTGATATGGTTTATGATCATGCAATTTAGATACAGGATAGATAAAAATCAATATGACTTTATGATAGGCATCTGATTAGGAAATGTAAATTATTGATATACTGTGCTTAGCAACACTGGGTGAAGTGAACATTTCTTCCAGTTCATTTTAGTCCCTTTGGTGTTAAATGCTTCTAGATACAGTATTTCATACAATTTATGTCCTATCGCCCTCAGTATGTGGTCCTTATGGAGCACAATGGAAAATGTGTTTTAGAATTCTTCTCTTTATTAACCCTAAATTGGTGGTAATAACAAGTAAAAAAAAATAACAAGTAAAATAAGCTTGTCATATTAGATGATTTTAGTATCCTACATTTAAGGCCGATTTCCGATGACATGTTCCTGCTTGCCAAAATGTATTATGGCTTGGTACTTTGGGCCTGATCTAGAGCTACGATGGTACACTGAGCGGTCTAACGCTCAGTGTACCATCGCTGCCCTCACCCTTGCCCCAGCGTATTAACACTCGCTTACGCCGGCTGAAGGCTACCTTAACTTCAGCCGGTGTAAGCGAGTGTTAATACGCTGGGACAGCGGTGTTGCTACGTTAACGCCGCCTTCCCAGCCTCATTACCCTCCCTCCAGCCGCCTACCTGCACTAACTGCAGCTTAGTAACGGAGGGGACCGCCCCCTCCAGCATTACTACGCTGTGGCTACGGATGCCTGATCCACAATTGGGTGTTGCCGTAGCTACGCCGGGCAACATCTGCCCTGCGCATGTGCAGATCGGCTTTTAAACCGATCTTACGCTTACGCCCGGTGTAATACCGCTGGGCAGTGTAGGGCTGGATCAGCCCCTTTATCACTAGGGACATTCAGATGCTGAATATAACAGCAAAAATAAAGTTCACAAAGCAGAAAGGAGTATTTGAAGCTGTATATACAGTATAATCAAGTACTTATAAATACATTTTTAACTACACCCCCATCCCCATCTTGACATAAACAGAAAGGTGAAACAATATCTATATTTCTTTAAATAGAAAGTGCATCTAGTGCTTTGGCAGCTGTGGGCCCCAGTCCTTTATGGGCCCTGGTACCCTGCATCGGTCGCACCGCCAGTAGTTCCGCCCCTGATTTGGGGAACTAAACATGTATAGCTTGGAGCAGAGAAGGGAAAGGGGAGGATATGACAGCAGCTTTCAAATACATCAATGGTTGTAGCCAGCTAGATGAGGCTGGCAATTTAAAAAGAAGAAGTGTATTGGAACACAAGAGGATGTGTACAAACTGAGAGGTGGTAGATTCAGAGGAAAAATACTTCCCGTCTAAGGTAAAATATGTTGAATAGTCAATATAGTTTAAAATAAACAACTGGGCAATGAGGCTCTTATCTGCCATCACTTTCTATATAACTCATGGACAGGAATATACAGGTTTGTATAAAGATTTACACAAAAGAGGCATTTTATGACTGCTAAGTTCAGAACGCCCACTTTTTGCGAAAGTGCATTTGGTGCATTTTCCAGGACGGATTTGGACCCCTGGGATTCACAGATTTATCCCTTAAAACTGGTGTTTTTCTTTTTTGAAACAGTGCGATTAACACTAACTACCCATAACATAAAATAAATATATCATTTTAAATATATTTATGCGATCAAACCAGGATATGAGTTCAGAAGGGGGGTGTATAAGTTCAGGGGGGTGTATGTTGCTGCATAAAGATGGTGATAAGATTTAGTTATTTTACTCCCAAGATAACTTATAGAATGAGGACGCCATTGAAGAGTAAAGGAAGTGGTTAGACTTGTCAGAGCAGATGAGGAAATATTTGGTGTCATTGGGCCTGATCCAGAATAACGCCCGCCGTCCCAACGTTAAGGTTAGTGCAGGTGGGCGGGGGGAAGTAGTTAAATGAGGGTAGGAGGGCGGGCTAAGCGGCCATACGCTCCTGTGCGAGCGTATGGCCCCTTCCTTACGCCGGCTGAAGTTAGGGTAGCCTTCAGCTGGCGTAAGGAAGGGGCCATACGCCCGCACAGGGGGAGTGTCAGGGTAAGTAAACGCTGATACGATGTGCTTTAGTAAGCACAGCGCATCGGCGTAGGTCTGGATCAGGCCCATTAACCTTATATCCAGCCATCCTAATTCCAGGAAAATTGGCGCCCATGATCTTGCATTTTAAACCAGTTTTAACATTAAACATTAACTAATTGGTGCCCCCCTTAAGATTTGCGCCACCCCTATCGCATACCCCTAGTTACGGCCCTGTGCCTGACATATTTGTATTAAGGCGGATCCTTGCTGCCAGTGGTTCTATGCTCAGAACAAAAATAAGAGGGGAAAGTGTACATCCCTGTTTGGTGCCAATGGTCATTTGGAAAGTTTCAGAACATAGACCATTCATCATGACCGTAGATGTTAGTGAGGTATATAATGCCTGTATTGCGTGTAAAAAATGACCTTTAAATCCATATGCTTAGGCGCATTTTTGATGGTATGTCAGGAGGGACGGGATGCAGAGGACGATTTTGTTATGTGTCGGAAAGAAGTTTCCTAATTGTCCATTAAGGGCCCTTTAAAAAGCCTCTGTGCTATTCTGAATTCTGCACCATCCCCATTTCATGTGATGACGACGTGTATATCTTAAGGTAGGGGGTTATGAAATGTAAGTCTAAGCAAGTGAGGGGAAGTCTGGATCCAGTCCACAGTGATCAATGCGGATGCTCTGCTAATGTACAAGGTTCTGTTTCCAGTTATCATGCATTGTTTTCCTACATTCTATTGTTCTGAGCTTGAAGTGGGGAGGTATACAGAGTATGTCATACTGTTATTTCTTCCACTGATTTAATTGAAAAACTATAAATCTCTATTCACTTCTATTATTTATAAATTTCCATACCGAAACCTCTACATTTTCACTTCGACCATGCTATTGTTACTGTGCATACTGAAATGTACTGTGCTTTGCTAATTGTCATATTGACAAGGATACCCGGAATTAGTAAAGATAATATTTTCAGTTCATTGAACACAAAGACAGCTTTCTCTTTTTGAATGCGGTGGACGAATATAATCATACTGCAAAGCTCTGTGTAAGGCTGGAAATAGCAAGGCTTACTTTAATGGGATTTCTGGCTGTGGGCCCCAGCTGCTCTGCACAAACCTGCTTTCCTCAATTCGTGAGTTAGCAATATGTGTGTGTTCCCTCTACCATAATGAATCTATTTCCTAACATGGGGAAAAACTGGAAAGCACATTTCTTCTGCTATATCTCTTGTACAGCGCACACACATACCCTAGAGAAGGACTGCTGGAAGTAATCCTGCCTATTTGAATTAGTAAATTATTAATAGATATAGAATATAACAAAAGATGGTAAACTTACATGGGCCCACTAAGAATAAGGTCCGTGCAGAGAGCAGTAAAATAATATAGCGTTATAAGATTGTTTATTTCATAATGGTGGTTTTAATGTTTTTATACAATACATTTTTTCTTTACAGTACCTCAAAGTTCTTTTGGAAACCCTTTCTTTTGTCTGCTGTATGTGGTGTCACATTAGGGTTCCTAAATTCTGCATTTCTCTAGTCAAAAAAATGCAGTGTTAATATGCAATAACATGGGACTGAATCCTGACCTGATAACGCCAGGTCACTGGAGCACATAAGGTGCATAAGTGGCCTGACTTCACTGGAGGGTGCGTGCGCTTTCAGATGTTATGCTGGTGTTACTATAGTACTTTGTTCCGTCCGAGCCCATTTCAGTGGAAATGGGCTGTGCTTCCCCTCCACCCGCTAAAGCGGGCAGGGGGAAGCATGCAAAGTGTACAGTGTGGGAGGGGGATCAGCATAAGCTGCCATAAAGCCTGCATGAGAGAGGGTAGTGACAGGGTGTGTGCACTCCCCTCTCTCTCTCGTAGACATACAGACCCCCGCACATACGGAAAATGTGCGGGGGTCTGGATCCGGTCCATAATTATTATTGACACAAATGTTCAGTTTATGACACAAAAATGCTAGCCTTGCCCACGCTTTATGCTACAGTCATAATAATCATGAAATAAATGAAGGGACTGGCTGGCGCAAAAGCCCGAGCAGACAGAACTTGAAGTGATCT
>WWET01002637.1:174088-188107 GCA_011038615.1 Limnodynastes dumerilii | reverse complement strand
GGGAAAGAGGTGTATTAGATATTTATGGGGGCATGAGCCTCAGTTTTGTGTGCTCTACCAGATGTCAGAAGCGAGAAAGAAGAGAAAGAGAAAGTAAGGAAAGTGGTAAATGATTGTGTTAACTATAGCATCAGTACCAGAGCCCACAATTTCTAAAGGCAGCCTTGGATTTATGCACAAATGCCTACCCTGTGCTATGCAAAAGCCTGTTGAAAAACAAAAAATAAAGGACCAAACAAATTATTCAACAGACGAAAGTCCAAAAGGAAAACGAGAATCTGAATGCATGTTCATGGAAACGACATTGTTGTTCAGTGCCACATCTTCAATATTGCAAGAGAATAAGCTCTTGATCAGCGCTTAAGTTTTCTAATTAAAATATGCAGATAACAAACATAGTTATGCTAGTTAGCCCTTTTATTTCTCGCATTGTCATGACTCTATTATAAATAAACAATAATAAAAAAACATTACATGCAGGCGAACTATCTGCTGCAGTTGTAAAGAAGGAACTGACATTGTAGAAGAATGTGCTGCATAAGATATGATGTAAGAAGTCACGTGTATAACAAAACAGAATGCAGAGCTTTGCTTACTGGTGCATGAAGACCATAAACATTATTAAGCAATCTTTTGTGCATTGTAATACATTTCCTGGAACTGAAGCAGCATCAAGGAGTTCACAGAAAAGCTGGTATATTACATGTGTAATATCAACTCTGTGAGTTACTAAACTGTCTCAAATTAATAGTTGAATATCTTATATTCGTATAACCAAATACGCTCTAAGACATTGTTTCTGCAGAAATATGCAAGAAACAGGAACTCCGGATTGTTAAAACATTTAGGTTCTGTATATATGAGCTGTATATATAAAAAGACAATATGAATGTATATTTAAACATGATCAGCAAATAAACTACAGCAATGTTTTATTATTTTGTTTCAACTATATATTACTGACCGTTTTATTAAACATTTCAAATAACCAGACTAGGGGCCATATTTACTAACCTGCGGTTTTGGAAAAGTGGAGATGTTGCCCATAGCAACCAATCAGATTCTAGCTGACATTCTCTAGTATGCAACAGTTAAATGAGATCTAGAATATGATTGGTTGCTATGGGCAACATCTCCACTTTTTCAAACCCGCAGCTTAGTAAATCTGGCCGGAGGAGTAAGGGTAAAACAGGTGTAAGTGTATACCTGAGCCAAACCATGCTGAACTGCAGGGGAAGGCAAATTTAAACTTTACAAACCAAATTAAAGTTGAGAGGTGCAGTTACCTAGCTACACGCCTATTTACAGATTGAACACAAACTTATGTAGTATTTTCCATGAAAAAATAATAAAAGGGGCTGATTCAGAGCTGTACTTACACCTTTTTTTCTGGTGCAAGTGTAGACCTGAACATTACCATGTCAAACTGCAAAGGGGAGGCAAATTTAAATTGTAAATACAGAATTAGAACTGAGAGCTGAAGTATCTCAGCTCAACCCTAATTTATAGATCAAACAGCTATGCAGTATTTGAGTTTTATACGCAAAAGTAAAGTATTTTCCCTGCATGCAAAATAATTTTTGCAAAATGGTTTAGCCGAGCTGTGCCCGTTTTGCCTTTACTCTCAAACTCTGGATCAGCCCTAAAATGTATTTGCACCCCTCACATTGCAGCATACATGGTTTTGCTCAGGTAAACACTTGCACCTAAACAAAAGGGATGCCCTGCGCCAGGGGAGTTTTTCTCATTTAAATATGCACTGTCATTGTCGGTTGTACCTGCACTTCTGTGTTTGGCAACGTGCTCAAATGTTGTTTTTTTTTCCCAGGCATCCTTGAGCATGCTGGTGCTTATTGCATGTCAAGCATTAGCATGCCCTATTGCGACATATATTAGGTACATTTTATTATTTATATTGGGGGGAGACTTTATTAAAAAAAAAATCTGCCTCTGTAAAGCCACAGACAGTGCCCCTATGGCTCCAACTGTGGCTATCAACCAAATCCCCATTTTTGCAGTGTCCTATTCAGAGTTGCATGTTTCTGCTAACATGCAACACTGGATAGGAGGTTTTAATGCGGATCCGCAAAAACTAGATCAGCTCCAAGATGTAAGTGCAGCTCTGAATCAGTCCCAAATTGTGAAAGCAGAATGAAAATTGAGAGGTGAAGGGGCTGATCCACAGCAGCACTTACACTTATTTTTTATGCAATTGTTATTTTGCAAGGTGGGTCAAATTTAAGCTGTGAAAGCAGAAGTATAATTATGATGTGAAGTTTCTTAGCTCAACTCTAATTTATAGATTAAACATAAAGCTATGCAGTATTTGAGTTCTATACTCAAAAGTAAAGTATTTTCACTGCATGCAAAATAATGAAAATGTATTAACTCCCCTTACTTTGCAAAATGGTTTATCTGAGCTTTACATCTGCACCTATTTTGCCTTTGCTCAGGTCTACACTTGTAAATAAAAAAGGTTTAAGTGCAGCTCTGGATCATCCTTTATGTCTGTGTCTGTCTGGTGCTATTATTTTTAGCTTACTAAGCACATTGGTAAATACTAAATTACATCTTTACATGATGGGGCTGATCAAGAGTTGTGCATCCGTCTTTTTTTTATTAGACATAAACGCAGCGGAATTTTGCACTGCACATGCTCAGAACAGAAAACAGGTGCGAGTACAGAAAGTCAGCCGCAGTGATCCCCTCGCATATGTCTGCGCATCCGTGTGCTGTGCGCTCGTTGAACTGGGTATTCCATGATATTAAAATAAGAAATGGGGCGTTTAACTCACTTAAATAGGCGCAGTAGCTGTCTAAGGTACCTGTGCTTCAATGAAAATCTTGCACCATGTCAAGAGATGGTGTAAGTCATAGCAGCAGGTAATTTTCAATGGGGAAATGGCCCTATATGTAATAAAAACACTGATCTACACATGGTAAAATATAACACTAAAAATGTAAGATTAATTAACTGTTTAAAGGGCATTTCTGCTGTTAAAATAGTATATATATATTTTTATTTATGCCAGCATACCAGCAGAATGCAGCTCTACGCTCAGGCATTACTATCAATAATGTAGAAAGACTGTTTTAAAACTGAAAATAGTTAAACTTACAAAAACACCCTTGTGTTGACCCACAGTCTCTGCGCATATGGTTCCATCTGTGTTTCCCATTTTGACTTGCGTGTTTTGGCGGAAACACGCATCTCTGGATCCGACGTACAAACTTGCGCATTTCGCTTACAAAAGAACTCTGGATCAGCTCCGATGTTTGTAGTTACACTAAAGGTATTGAAACAGGTGACTGAAAAATACAAGTTATCTGCAGGGTCATTGTTTTCACTTAGTATATATTTTATGCTTTATTCCCCTATTTATAAACAATAGAAGCCAATGATAATTCTTATCCCAGTCTAATATCATATCCTTATGGTTCTATGGAAAGTCTAAAACATAGTATGGTATAAAACTGAAAATAACTGAAAGGAAGAAAATGTCCATACAGTAATCACACATTTAGCCATTGTAGAGACTTGTTCAATGAGGCAGGTTTATAGTGTGTGATACAGCGAAACTAAAAAAAAAAAAATACACATCCTGCCTGGGTGTCACCTACAGACAACACCCAAACCTCCTCTGGCTGACCTCGATACAGGCACTGTGCGCATCCCTTTGGGTTCGACCTTTATGGGAGGTTTCTAAACCTTCACGGGAGGGGTAACAAATCCTTATCCTACTTAGGCAACCACCATTTATTACAACGTCACCTGCTTCTCTTTTCTCTCTGACCTTCTAAGGCGTGGCTTTTGCGGCCATAGTCAGTAACCTTGGCTGTGACTCCGCCCTCCCTTATCCGCCTCCGTCGCTCTATTGGCTTCGGCTGGACAGAGGGGCTGCTCTCTGTCGCCCGTCTACGCAAACCGGAAGCGCCTCTCGCTCCAGCTGGTTGTCATTTCTCTCTGTGCTCGGTCCTGACTAGAAGGACGGGGAGGAGCAGCGGCGTCGGACAGAGCCTGGAGAGAGACAGACACACATACACAGAGGGCTGATACCCCCTCCCCCCCTCTGACACCGACACAGGGACCCCCGCCTCCCCCTCTTCTCACGTAGAGAAATCCAGTCATACGCCGCACTCCAGTCTCTTAAACACCGGGGCCAGGCTGTCACCGGGTGGGGGACGAGAGCCAACCATATGCTGTAATGTCACCGAGGCTGGGGGCTGAGCTTTTGCGGTAGGGACAGCACATTATCTCCTCAGAATAAATATACACACAGAAATACCCGGGGAAAACAGCTGCTGTCACTGAAATGCTGGGTCCATGAGGTAATTATTGCATATTGCATAGTCGTATGTGTCACCTGATTGTATAGTGTGTTGCTGTGGTTTGCCTCTACTATTTTGGTTGTGTGTGTGTGTGTATATATATATATATATATATATATATATATATATATATATATATATATATATATATATATATATATATATATATATATATATATATATATATATATATATATATATATATATATATATATATATATATATATATATATATATATATATATATATATATATATATATATATATATATATATATATATATATATATATATATATATATATATATATATATATATATATATATATATATATATATATATATATGTGTGTGTGTTTTTTAGCTCATTCTAAATAGGAAAAAAAAATAGACGTCATCTCACTGTACTCTCTCTCTCTGTCTTTTTCCTTTGAATGATGGGCGAGCCAGGGTGTTGAGAGGAGGAGGATATACAACCAGCTGCAGCGCAAAGGAGAAGATCTCATTGAGCCCCCATATATTCTGCCTTGATACCTTTTAGCAGTGTGAAAGAAAGAAGCCTCTCAATGACAGAAAAATCCCCATTGATCTCTGCGCTGCACTTAATGGATTGAAGCTGGGGGTGAGGTAGAAGGCAGCCCAGACTCATCCCAGTTTCATTAAACCAAAGAATATTTTGGTCTATTCCATCCATTTATTTACCCCTTCACTTGCTGAAGGGGGCACAATAGTCTGTGCTAAATGTCTGAAAAGGAATATCATTAGAAGGTGCAGATTGGTTTATTTTTATCGTTTTAAACGGAGATTTGTAAACACCATCGTTATATTTTGGTGAAAGGTGTTGATTCAGTTGAATCGTGCATACATTAAGCACAATTTGGCCTCAAAAAGAAAAAAAATATATTTATATATTTTTTTGCCTGAAAATTTGTAATGGGGGATTACGGGTTTGGAGTGCTGGTTCAAAATAACACTGGGAATAAATCAGCTTTTCCAGTCAGGTTTCATCCACATCTGCAGCCTCCTCACCATCATCAAAACGCATCGCAGAGCCCTGCTGCTTTCATAAATAACACAGCTGCCAATGGCAGCAATGCTGGATCAGCTTGGCTTTTTCCTGCTCCAGCTGCCCATAACATTCAGGATGAGATTCTGGGGTCAGAGAAATCCAAATCTCAACAACAGGAACAGCAAGATTCTTTAGAAAAACAGCAGCTCTCCCCTAGCCAAAGCCAGGAAACAGGAATTCTACCTGACCCTGAGAAAGCAAAGTCGGAAGAAAATCAAGGTGACAGTTCTTCAGAAAATGGCAAAGAGAAAATAAGAATAGAATCTCCTGTGTTGACAGGGTTTGATTACCAGGAGGCATCAGGGCTGGGGTCATCAAATCAGACCCTGACCTCCTCTGCATCCCCACTTACTGGTTTTAGCAACTGGTCAGCTGCTATTGCCCCTTCTTCTAACACAATAATAAATGAAGATGCAAGTTTTTTCCACCAGGGAGGGGTAACTGCTGCTTCAGCAAATAATGGAGCTCTGCTTTTCCAAAATTTCCCTCACCATGTGAGCCCTGGTTTTGGTGGTAGCTTTTCTCCACAAATCGGACCCATGTCACAACATCATCCCCATCATCCTCATTTTCAGCATCATCATAATCAACATCAACAGCAAAGGAGGTCTCCTGCTAGCCCACATCCACCCCCATTCCCTCATAGAAATGCTGCTTTTAACCAACTACCCCATTTGGCTAATAATCTCAATAAACCTCCCTCTCCATGGAGCAGCTACCAAAGCCCATCACCTACACCATCTTCTTCATGGAGCCCTGGTGGTAGTGGATATGGAGGTTGGGGTGGTTCCCAAGGTAGGGACCACCGTAGAGGACTTAATGGAGGAATAACACCCTTGAATTCCATCTCCCCCCTGAAGAAGAATTTTGGAAATAACCACATCCAGTTGCAGAAGTACGCCAGGCCCAACTCTGCATTTGCACAAAAATCTTGGATGGAAGACAGCTTGAACAGAGCCGACAATATATTTCCTTTTGCGGTGAGTATATATCTATCTATATATATATATATATATAATATGTATTTGTGTGTGTATGTGCCTGGAAATTTACAGTAATAAGGGGAAGTGAAGTTGGGACTATTAACATGTAGTCCTTGTTTTAATTCCAGTATATTTAGCCTTCTAATTTAAGTTACTACACCTGACTCATAGCATAATGTATTGTTATATGTGCTTAAAGTAGGGTTTGGTTTTTTTTTAAATAAAAATGGCATTTCGCATTATGCATAGGATCTCAATACATTTCAATGATCCTAATTTAGGAAAGTAAATACATTCACATTAACAGCTGTTAAAGGCCTGCAGGATAAGGTAGGGTTTATGCAACACTGTATACTGTTCCTGTGTTCAATGTGATTTAACCTGTTTTCTTTTAACGTCACGATGATCTACCTACAATTTTTTTTTTTACATACATACATTGTATTCCTGCTTGTTATATTGTCATGAGGCTTGCTCGTTAATAACTAGTTATTATTATCAGTGGTTGCGTAATGTGTGACCTTGAAATATTGCAGCAGAGCTACAATACTTGCCTATTGCTCAGCAATTGTGCAGTTTGATGATAGGCAGTGCATTGCAGATATCACATCAGCTCCTGGCAATGGCCCATAGCTTGAGGTCTATTAAAAACAGTTTATTTATAAAACTAATGTACACGATCAAATTTGTCATTTAATAACAATTACTTTCTGTAATGTGAATAAAAAAGAAACCTTATTTTAAAGTTATTTTTGTTATGCCATTTCTATTATAGGTGTGAAGGGTTTTCTAGAGATGTAAGCTCTGCTGCTTTGTCATTGTTTTAAATGTAAAGACTGGAATTTAGTCATTGATTTTATTTTTGTTTTAGAGGATCCAGGTCACAAAAGCATCCAATCTCCTGTGCAGAATTACAGCTACTAAAATGATAAATGTAGGGATGTGTACATGTAATAGGTCTATGATGTATGTGTGCATTATTCAGGTTTTTTTTCCAGTGTTAATGTGTTTTTATTTTTTAAATAGAGGAATAATCTTTTGGAATTTGGTTCATTGTAAGTATTGTCCCCAAATTACAAGTTACTTTAATGTTATTAATCTACACAGAAACATCTGAAGCACAGCATTAATGTCATGTATATATTATGTTTTTTTTCCCAACACGCTTGCAAGTATGGTATGTGTTCATGGTGTTCTTGATTTTCTGCATTGTCAGTGGCGTATTAAAACCCTTTGCGATGACTTCCGATGACAATTCAGTTGATTACTAGTATCCTTGGCAGCTGCTCTACTATTCGTCTTCATACAACCAAAGGATGCCTTTTTTTGTGGATGGCAATTAAAGGGTTGCAGCATAACCTTTTTTTTTCTGCAGACTAGTCATGGCTATATATAGTTCAGCGAGTGCTGAAACATCAACTCTTTCTACGCTGTGAAACCAAGCCTTTAGTATATGGTTACTTTTGGGCCATTATTAATTAAACATCAACAGCATTGTCCATTTAAGATGGATGGATGATATAACTGGCTTTACTATTAATACGTCAACTAACTTAATAGTATGTTAAGTTCAATGGAAAAATAATTGTAAAAAATAAAAATAAAAGCCCTACACAAGATTAATAGTTTATTGTACCTTGTGTTGAAAGGTGCTTTTGGTTGTCCTACCATTTTTAAAGTAAATTCTATTTATGGACCGGTTCTCCTGAATCTATTCTTAATATACTATAAATTGCTGTCAGTTTGTTACACACACATACAGACTCTGTCGATTCAATATAGTGAGAGGTGGGTGAATGAGTCTAACATTACAGGAAGGGCTCAAAAGTGCACTGCGTTGTGCACTATTTAATGGTGGTGGCTTAACTAGTCTAGAATAAAAATAGATGAAGAGAAAAAACCAAAAGGAAAAATACAAATAACCTAGTTACTTAAGGGCAATTAGTTGTCGATGGAAATCAGTATATAAATTCTTACTGTTACATCTTAAATGTGAATTTTGAGCTACCTCCGTCAGTATGCCAACACTTGCTGTGTAGTATTAAATGTCCGCAGTGTCTTAGCTTTATACATTGATAAAAGAAACAAACATTGGCCCGGATTCACAACGTAAATCCTTACGTAGATTGCGTATATGCGGTCTTTAAGAGCACATATACACGATCTACATAACGAAAAGATACGTAGATTACGTCAAATAATTACCACACATGCGCAGTAGCTACTATCGGTAAATTAAGGACGTATGTGCAATATGTCCGGGGCTGTGAATCTGGGCCGCTGTCAATATTTTCTTTCTACAGGATTAGTGTGTAACAATCTGTTTATAGCATGATTTAACAGAACTCCAAATTGTATTACTCTACTTTCTGTTCTGTGTTGTATTGGCTTGTCTGCTATCTCTTCGCTAATTATTCTATATCTATACTAGTATCTTCTCTGGGCCCTCTAATGTACAATACTTATTTATTTCTATAAATCTGGTTAATCGGCTCTAGTATTGCACATTGAGGTGCTGATTCAGAGCTGCACTTATACCTTTTATAAGTGCATGTGGAGACCTGAACAATACTATGTTGAACTGCAAGGGGAGGCAAATTTAAACTGAGAGCAAAATTAGAATTTAGCTCAACTCTAATTTATAGATTAAACATAAAACTATGCAGTATTTCAATTCAATGTGCAAAAGTAAAGTATTTCCTCTCATGGCAGTACAGACAGAATGGGTGTTTCCTCCAATATAGGAGCCACACCGGATGTATATAAGTGCCCAACCAACATCACTGCATGTCTTCCTTTTTGCTGTCTGTAAAGAGGAGTCAGGCAGAGTAGTATTTATTTTACTTACCTTTGCGGCCAATGCTGTGTTGCTCTCCTTTGTGAGGCTTGCACTCCCGGTCTGCATCTCTGGAGGCGGCGGGGAGTAGTTGGAGTGACCAGAGGTGTTTTTGCTAAAGAAGTATCTCTTTTTCCCTTCAGGGGGCGACACTGCCACGAGCAAAAAATCTTGTGTTGTGGACTGGTAGTGAAATGCACTTACTCCTGCTTTGCCCTTATTTCCAAACTCTGCTCTTTTTTTGTATATGGCGTTCCAAGTTCATATGCAAAGAGTGTTTGTGCCACTTTTATTAACATGTTAATGTCCTCCATACTATTACTGATATAAATACATACTTGATATTTTCTCCAGGAATATTTTAGAGTAGGAAATATTACTTATAGTAAAAGACAAGACAGAAGATGTGCTCAATTGTAATATCTCAGTCCAACAGATATGTGTATAAGGATAAAGTCCAAAATGTCCCAGCTCGAACACCTAAGTTGTAATTGACAACCACTGCTCCCATTTTTACAAGCCCTGTTCCAAGGAAGGCTTCAAAGTAATTATAAAACAAAGAGAGGAGTGGACACCTCATAGTGCAGCAAGGTTTATTCAACAGTAAAACTTTAAAACATACAGTAGTTAACTGTACCGATAGCATTGGAATCAAAGCAGACATAAGTCACATGATACCACTCTCGAAGTCCATATTGATAAAACTTTTCCCTCACATACCATCACTCCATTGGCTCTCCCTCTATCATTGGAAAGGCGTGATCAGCTGGAGCTCCGAGACGCTGAAGTATTGGGCAGTGCTTCTCCCTAGAGCGGTATCGTGTGAGTTATGCCTATTTGAATCAACCTAGTTTTGATTCCAATGCGGTCAGTACACTGAACTACTGTATGCTTTCAAGTTTTACTGTTGAATAAACCTTGCTGCACTATGAGGCGTCCCCTTCTCTTTTTTGTTAATATTACTCATAGGTGTACTTTTTGTGTTTTGTAATATTTCAGAGGTATGTCTTGTCATTTGCGCATCTGTTTAACACAGATTTGTTATGCAATTTTTCTATAAAAAAACAAAACAAAACCCACAGAAATTAATTCTCCAGCAGTAACTATACTAAGCTCGCCATACACTAGAGCGATTATTGGCCCGATCAGCCAATTATCAGTTGATTGTTCAAATAATCGCTAGTTAGTGGGACAGATTTTTTTAAAATGGCAAACGTTCTATAAACGCTCTTGTACGATTATTTGAGCTATTGACTAAGCTCCCGATGTCTTGGCAAGCTCCTGCTGTCTTCTATTTTATGGGCATTTTCAATTATCAGGATTACTGTCACAGCAGTGCACCCTGAGATTCTGCAGTGCTGTGACAGTGGATCCAAGAGAGGGAGAAAGGACACAGTGTCCTCTCTCACTCTGTGTACTATGACACCGCTGTGCAGCCTGTCACTGTGAGAAGTTCTGCACCATGCTGCAGAACCTCACACTGGGCCATATGCAGAGCTCTGGCCGCTTCGCAAATGCGGCCGGAATTTTCCAATATGTTCTACTGCGCATGCAGTTAATTCTGTAACGTAATCTACGTTACTTGTTGCAACGTAACAAAAGACCGCGTATATGCAATCTACGTTGCAACAAGTAACCTAGATTACGTTACAGAATTACTGCGCATGCACAGTAGAGCATATCAGGAAAACTCTGGCCACATTTGCCCACTATCTTTTTTCATTCATAAATTAGGAGTTTGCAACCAGCCAATAGACTAGCTGCTGGCTCTGCTGCAGAGATGATCACTTCCAGGTTCTGTAGTGTATGGGGCCGATAGCTGGCCCTTTTTCCAGTCATTCCAGCCATTCAATCAGCCAATTACAGTGCTTCACATCTTCTGTAAGCCACTCCCAGCTACAGTATCATTTCCTCTACTATGCGTGCCTCTATTCTTTCTCTTTTACAATTTCCATGTGCAACATAAGATATCTTGTGTGTAATACCGTCTTTTTTCACTAGGCACATCCACTAACGTAATGCTATACAATGGACTCGTCAAAGCGCTAATTCCAATTACATGACCGTCTGCAGGAACATATCCTCAGAGTAACCTAATTTATGTAACTAATTGTGTACTCCATACTTGGTATTTTTGTGTTGCCTAGTTGCAAGTGTGTATTAAATCTTTAGACCTATATCAATACTAAAATAATCTGTCTTTGAAAACTCTAATTCTGAATATAACTGTACCAATTGAATGCGGATGCTGGTCCTTCCGTCCCTATTCCCACAATGATACAGCCACCATCTGAATGGTGGCTGTGTCATTGTCTTAAAACGTTACCAAATAGAAATTTGCTATTGGGAACTTTGACCTTATTCGCCCTGTTTTCTATAGCGACAAGCTGCAGTGTTTAGTTGGTTTTGGCTAGGGCTTATTGGGAAGGTTAGGGTTAGGCCTCAAAAAGGGAAAGGTTAATGTTAGGTAAAAACACTTGCCTGTCAGTGCAGAAATCTTTGTATGCGATTTATCTGTCGCCGTACAGACCATAATACCGGCACACCTCATCCTGTACAAACACAAATATGATATAATACTTTAGGTTTTTCTGAATCGAATGCAAGATTGTGTGACCTCACAGCATTAGATAGGAAGCTAAAAAGGTGGCAAGCAAGTAGTGTTTAGAATATGGGCAAATATAATTAGATGAGGGGAGAGCTTGGGTTATTGTGCACTTTAAAAACTAGCTTACATAAAGTAACCTTCAGAATGCTGAACCTATAGGCTGTTAAATTAACAATGGCCTCAAATTTTCTATTCTCTTTTGACTTCTAAAAGCTCTATATAATTTTTACTTTTATGTAATTATTTTGATCAACAGAGATTGTTTTCAGCTGTCCCTATGCGAGAGTAGGGTCCCTTAGGGCATGTGTAATTCCACTGGAAGCCTGAACTTTGGTTAATGAAGTACACAGTGGTATGTGCTTTAAGCCCCAACATGCATCACTGATATTGGTCTTCAAGGGCCCATGGCTGCTGCTATAGAGGGGTTGCACTACCCCTATTCATTCATACTATCTGTTGCTTCTTTCTTTATGATTCTTTATGTAGTGCTTTTACCATCTCCCTCTGCTCTTCTATGCTCCTTCTCTTCCACTCCCCTGATTGCCACTGGAGCTCTGTCCTGGATCTGCATTGAAGGAAAGAAATTTGTTAGTTATTAGTTAGGATTATTATAATGCTGAACACAGTAAAGGTCGGCATTACTGTAGTCTATCTGACATGTTTCGAGTTAATGACCCTGGGCTGGATCCAGACTTAAGTAAGTGCTTGGAATTAGTTACTGATGGGCTAAACCATGGTGATTGCAGGGGATTCATATTTCATCTGTTGCAAACAGTATTAGAGTTGAGAGGTGATGTTTTCTATCCCAAGTCTAAACAACAGTGTGATAGTAGTAAGCAACTCAAAGCTCCCTTTCACTTATGCAGTGGTTTGCCACGTGTCAGCAATAGTATTTCCAAATAAACAAGCTTGCAGATTTGCTTTATTGATATGCATACTGGATTAATTGATTTGTACTTTGGAAAAGGCCCAGTAATTCTTTCCAGATAAGAAAAGAGAACAAAAAAAGTTGGATACGTTGCATGTAGGTATGGAAAATCACCACTATGTTTATCTGCACCCATCTTACAATTATAAGTGTTAAAGGCATAGTAGCGTAATTATTATAATTTTTGTTCTACAAATAGTACTACCTGTGCAGTTTCTAACAATTGATTTTGTTCATCTTATACCTCTTTCAGACAGAAAACCCAGGTTAAACCTGGGTCAATCAACACGGCTTTTAGTGTTGAAGCTGTCAGACCACAGCTACAACTCGGGAAAAACCCGGGTTGTAGCCTTTCACACTGGAGCTGTGTCTGCCGAGGCACACAGTGCTTCCCATCCCCCATCTTAGATATTTTTTATGGAACCCAGGTTGAATAACCCGGATTCCCCCGTTCATACCGCAAAATGGGTTAGGCTAACCCGGGAATAACCCTGGTGTCGACCAGGGTCATGGACCCTGGTCAACAGACCTGGGTTGACCCTTTCACACCAACACCTGACCTGGGTTATTCCCGGGTCGATAGTTTGGTCTGAAAGGGGTATTAGTGTATCAAATAAATAACTTATGAAAATATATGAAAGTAGGTCTGTATGATATGCTTCTCCAGGGCAGTGGTCACGCTACATGTTTTCTTGCCAGAGCAAAAATACTCCTCATAGCATTTTAAGGAGTATTTTTAGCTAAAGAGGAGTACATTATTATTGGCAACTAAATTAAATGGTAAAATGTTCTATGAGGTTCCAAACTCACCATTTATAAGTGATAACTATGATCGGTTGCTTCCCTGCTTCAATGCCAAAATTTGGAAATAATATAACACTTTACCATTTTATTTCATTACCGAATTATATGCTCCTCTTTTGATAGAGGAATATCATGTGTAACTGAAAATTGTATAGCAGGGTACATTAGAGGTCTAAGGGGAACCCACAAATATTATATTTAGTCACACACACATACAATGGAGGTTGCTTCAATTTATAAGGTAATATGGAGCAGGTGCTGTAAGGAAAGGGGAGTTTACACAAATACACAAACTCTTGCAATTACCCAGCCACAAACCATAACTTTCTAACTTTAAAGTAAGTCAGAGAATTAGTTATATACATCTGCAGATATATGATAAGCCACCAGTCACTTACAAGGCTTCTCTGTTTTGGTGATCCTAACTCTAAAACTGTCAGAGTCCCAACTTTGGGTCATATATC
>WWET01002637.1:159795-173296 GCA_011038615.1 Limnodynastes dumerilii | reverse complement strand
GGCCCGTTCACACTGAACGGGACTGACCCGGGACTCTTTGGTTCTATACTGCTAGACTATTGTATACCCCATTCTATTTTATAGTCTATACTATTGTATACCCTATTCTATACAATAGTATAGACTATAGAATAGAACAGGGTATACAATAGTACTCACTACTCACCTCTCCTGCAAGTCCTGCGATGATCCTCCGTGTTCTCTCAGGACTTCATTCATGCATGCGCAGGACCTCCATTTCGGCCAGACCTGCAGTCAGCCGCGTTGCAGGACAGGTAAGTTCTGTTTCCTATTTTTTAAGGTTTTTAAAAAAAATTAATTTAATGGTTTTCTTTTTTTAAAACTTTTTTTTTATTAAAAAATTGGGTTTTTAAAGCAACAAAGCTGATTGGGTCTTTTTTTGACCCAATCAGCTTCTTTCAGTGCGACCCAGGTTTAAAAAACACACTGCCGGTGACACGGGTCAGACACAGGAATAACCCTTGTTAAAACCCATGTCTGAATCCCGGGTCTCTCGACCCGGGTCACGGAAGGTGTGACCATTCACACTGAGCCTCAACCCGTGTTGTTCGGGCTTGCCCCTGCAATATCCCGGTTTTTGGCTCAGTGAGAACAGGGTATTAGTGTGGATGACTCAGCCTGTTGCAGAGCTGGAGTCTCTCTCTCTCTCTCTCTCGACAGCCCATCAGGTGGAGAGACTGCAGATAGTTCCATGCATAGCTATACACATGGTACAAATATAAAAGCGTGCTTTCTCAGGTGTCGTAGAGCCCACACAGGTGTTAACGCTATCACTGCTCCAGGGTATTTTTTTTTTTTTACTGACTTTGTTTAAATAAAAGTATTTTTTCTAGACTGTATATTATTAATTTAACTTACAGTTGTTTGAGAAGGATGACATGAAAATCCACATTCTATTCCGTGCTTGTTTTTATTTGTGTGAACGGTATTGTTTGGGATAGTCCTCATATTGCTCTAAAAGTTGACATCCAGCAATCTTGTAAGAAAAAAAAATTCTCCTGATTGTTTTTCATGATGATGCATTTCTGTGTGCAAACAAATGCTATCAGAAGATTGGACTGGATCCAGACTTAATGAAAAGGTATTTTGTATACGCTAGAATTAAGCCCCATACACACTACAGTTTTTTTTAAACGATAACCGTTCAAAACACTGGTGAAAGGAGTGTTTTGAACGATATCGTGCAAGTGTGTACGCTGCAACGATCATGCCTGATCGTTGAAAAGTTCACAAAATAGTTTGATCGAATCTTTTGAAAAGTTTAATATAAACGATCAAGCCTTTCAGTACTGAAGGCTCAACAGAAAATCGTTTGTAGTGTGTATGCACACTGATTGCCAATCTACTGCTTGAATATCTGTGGTTTATTTGTCGTTTATATGCTGTAGTGTGTATGGGGCTTAAGAAAAGATCCACACTTTGCTTAAGTGCATGCACAAGCGTGTGATACTAGGACGAATCTGAATCCAGAATTCTATCTTGAAATGTCTGATGACAGGGTGTAAATAGTAAATTTGTTTCATTATGTTGGTGTCAAGGGGGTGGGGGTAATGTATAGTACAATGAGGCTATCCAGTTTGGATCTGGTCTAATCATACTTAAATACAGCGTATACCTTATCACAACACAGCAACCTGTATTATATTGTATATATTAAATTTTGGTTGCCTAATAATGCCTTTTACCTCCACAAAGAGCCTATGCTTTTGTCCTCTGGAACTTTGATCCCTTGCTGTTTTAAGATCTGTAAGTGAAATCTGGGCTTGAAAGGAACATTTGTATTAAAGATTTTACTAAAGGTGATCTGGTGTTCTTGCTCTGATTAGGTGATTTATTGAAAATGTGGCTAAATACCAGTAGTCCAAGTAGTTTTCATGATACTGGATTGTATCCAACCTCTTGACTGCACATCAGTTTGTGTGCATTGCAAACTGATCCCCTCACTCGCATACGTCTCGGGAACACTGTCTTAAAACTTTTGGTCCATTTCCATATAAAATGGCGATAAATTGTAAGTTTAAATACCCTGGCTCCGTGTTTGCATTCTGTTACTGTAAATTTAAATAGAAAAACCCACTTATGATCGTAACCCACCACAATGATGAAAATCCGAATCATAGCGCTAGCCAGTGTGGCTTGTGCATCTCTCAAAAACGTGTATTCGGATGCAAGCAGTCAGAAAGAACTCGCCTCTCACTTGCTGGATTTTGGATCTGGTCTGTTGTACCATCTGCCATCTCCCTCTCCTCATGGGTACTGAATAAATATGTTTTACCACATCTTTGCCTTTGTTACATTCGTCCCCCATATCATATCCCTAAGTTTAACTCAGGAGTAACTTTCCTCTCTTAGGACCTGATTCACACTTAAGAATCTTCTTAAAATAAGAACTTAAAGTCACTCCTGGAAAATTCTTAATATAAAGTTTGGAGTAAAATAGAAAAAAACTAATTTATAGTTTGAAGCTACTCTAAAACTAGATGAAGAGAGGATGCAAATTTGGTCTAAATTTTCTTCTAGCTCGATACAGGACTCTGATTCTTCTCTACTAAAAAGATAATATAATGTTGATCATTTAAAGCTTTATACTAGTCCTTAGGCTTTTCTCGCCAGTGAAGGACCAATATTACGTTTAGTCATGTCCATATTGGTAAAGCTATCATAACTATTATATAGCTGCAACCTGCTTGTCTGCTATTATCTGCAGTTTCCATACATATATTTTCCAAGTAATATCAATTGGCTGCTATGTAGGCTCTGTTAATGACTGGAAAGAACTTGTAGGCAACATTGCAAAGATATTCAGATGTTTAAGTGAGATTTATACTATGGGATTAAATCTAAATTAAGCCAGGCTACAAATATAAGGGTCATGGATCAAGATATTCCTGTATGCTGTTGCAACTAAGAAACATTGGCATCCAAATGTTTCATATATGTTTGTTTACACAAGTAGATTTGTAAGTCTAGAAAGACAAAACAGTTAATTGCTTTTGGCTGAAAGTTTTCTTGCTTGCCCATAACTGAACAATAGATGCGTTCATGAAGAAACACATGATTTCTAGAGTCACCTGGTATCAACAGCAGTGTCATGAGTCATTTCTTCAGAAAATAAAAATATTGAATGTGTGGTAAATGTGACTATATTTTTGAGTTGCCCATTATCTAGTAACCATCATTTCCCATAACTATTACTTTGTGTAATGTATAAAATCTACTTTAATGCTAGTCACAAACAAACATGATCATTGTATGTACCCAAAGTTCAGGAAACTAGGAGTAATAAGAACGCAGTGTTTGGAATATTATGTTACTATAAGGTATGCTTAATTGCATTGTACATAGCAGTTTCCAAAAACTTTGCAAAACACACTGCAGCTTTATTTAAAAGCTGACATGTTGCAGTGACAGCTTTCTGTAGTTTGTCCTCCTACAGTATCTATCTCCTTTTGTCAGTCTTTTTGTGGAAAGTGGAAAATTTAGGTGGTATGGTTTCTGAAATTATGGAGCTCTGGGGAAAAAGATCGCACAGGCCCACAAGTTATTCAATTTGGCTGTCAATGTAAAGTGTGCCAGTTGCTGCCTATTATGATAGATGGAGACTTAAGATGTACCAAAGTTTGAGACTACCTCCATATTGTGAATACACGCTGGAATTGAACACCTCATAAATGTCGAAGATTGTAATGGTTTTATATTCTGTTGTATATAGAAATGAAACTGGTGTATTTACAGCGGGTTAAGGCAAGTCTGGGAGAGGTCTGTGAACTGTTCTGATAAATGAAAATTAGGCTAATTCTTTACTGACAGATATAGAGCATGAATGCATGTGATAGCCTGTTAAATATTGTCTTGCATGAAATCATGTGGCATTATATGCTATATGTAGCTTCTTTAGAAGTAGAATATGTTTAATAATTTAAAAGTTGAAATATCTTTTAGTAGTTTCTTGGTTTATCGTCATTTTGGATCAAGTATTAAAGACCAAGGGTTTTTAATATAAAACTGAAATGATCTATTTTTATGTGACATTAACATACTGAAACTTTCAAATGCATCAGGTCTTTTACATGTTATTAACCACTTTTGGATATTATTCTAATGCAGGGGTGGCCAAGCTCGGGCCTCATGAGCTACCAACAGTCCATGTTTTCCAGGTCTCCTCAGATAGTCAGAGCGGAGATAATCGCTACCATCAGTCTGTAATGAACACACCTGTGCTCCAACAAGGAGACCTGGAAGACATGGCCGTTGGTAGTTCATGAGGCCCGAGCTTGGCCACCCATGTTCTAATGAATCGAGACTCAGGCAGATATTCTTCATTATAAAGTTCCCGTAATGAAGCATGTAGTATAAATATGCACTTCTTCCAGCCACTGTGTTCAGACTCTCCAGGCACATCATTCTTTAAGTTGCATTTAATAATCTTAAAATTAGTATGGTGTTGCTCTATATAGAAACATGGCTAGACCTGATTAGCTTCCATAAACACTTTACAATCATTTGTGGTATGCATTTGGTATGCTTTTCTTTATGAATAAATAAGTTCCTTAATTTGAAAGTAATTAAATTGGAACTTTCTTCGTGTATCAGAATTTATATTGTTTATGATTCATTGATTTTAAATTCCCATCATGTTGCGATAAACCATCTTGTTAAACTTAAACAATAATTTATTCAGTCAGGTATAGTAGGTTCTATTAATATGTAACTTACAGATGTATCTGAATTTTTTTTATTTAAATACTAGAAATATAATTATTATTTTTTTTAAATTTGCAGGATCGAGCTAGAACTTTTGACATGCATTCACTGGAAAGCTCCCTGATTGACATAATGAGAGCAGAAAATGATTCATTGAAAGGTAATTATTCTGTTTTACAGCCCTTTCTCCTTTAATGTTTATTTGTTAAGCTGGCCATACACTGGACCGATTTGGCGACAGTTTTAATATGATCTAGCAGTTTAAATAATTAAGTAACTTTTGCCTGATCAGGGCAGTTTTAGATTCCAACAAATCAGTCCTTTTCATACACTGTCTGTATACAGATCAGCAAGTTTTCTGGTGATCTGCATACAGTGTGTAGCCTGTGTTTTATGTGGGTTGTAAAGTTAAGCAGTATAAACCTGTAAATACTTGTGTTTTTGGAAAGGGAGTTTCTTGGTACTGGCAAAATATTGCATTCAATTTTGTTTATTGCATGTTGCATTTTTTTACACTTTTTGGTCTTTTTAATTTTTTTTTATTCTCAAAAGCATATGGGTGTGTCATCCAGCATTATATATTTTATGTAGTGTGTGGCTGATCTGGAAGTGGATACTATTTTAAGTCTGTGCAGACAGATACACATAGTAACTGGTGTGGGAATCTGAACAGCATCTGGAAGTGTGTGCACCTTGGCATACCAGCTTTTTACATTCCTCTTTTTATTTTCCATCACTGATTCTCATTAACGCTTCTGTCTTGTTCCACACTCTAGCCTTTGTTTTGTTATCTGCATCTCTGTTTTTTTGGAGGGATGAATGGAAGGCACTGCTCAAATCTTTTATTCTGCTTTAGATGAAAAGCATGATGTGAACTTTAGATCAGTTAAATGTGGCTTCAAATTGTTGTGACAGCTGGAATTTAGATGTTTATCCCATAGCCGAACATGGCTTATCCGCTTGTGGTATGGTTACAGTTTTTAGGGTATGTTTATGGAAGCTTTGCAAAAATAAAGCTCAAAGAAAACCCTTGAAAGCAAATAAGTTTTTTTTTATTGTATTTCTTAATTTTTTTTTTTATTGTTAATCTGATCGATTTTAAATGTAGTAATCAGATAATCGTAATGGATCTAAAATTTGTAACGCAAGTCGACTTTCATTTTGTATATGTACAGACTTCTGCATCAGAACACAGCCAGCTGATGCTGAATTCTTTTTCAGATGGATGGTGGGATGGGCCCACTCACTATGCATTCTTGATGGGTGCGATCTGTAGTGCAATACGCACAGTAAGGGCTTTCCCAAGCCCTTGTGTACAATGCTGTATTCCATACAGAGTCCTTCCGTAGGGTTCTGAATGTGGACTCCCCTCAAATGGTTGATTTCCTCTATTAATCTAAAGGTACACCTATTTCAAATAAAGAAAAATGATTGTGTTAATAAATGAGCAGCAAGCTTATATATGCAGGGCTTAGTGCGTTTTGCCAACATTCATTACAGCATTTAAACTAGCGCTTAGTGAATGTAGTCTGGGTCTTAATGCTGACGAGGTTGGGCCGTTGTTGCTGAACCTGCCACTGACGTTGAAATATAAATAATAGAAATTTTACAGAACTTTCTGTGACGTTTATGAGAGGATAGATATTCTTGGAAAACATTGAAGAAAAACCTTTTTAAAACAAAAGAGTGATATGGGAATTATCCTTTTTTATATAAAGTATGTTTGTATTAAGTCATGTTGCAAAAAATAAGTTTGTTTACAAACTGTTGCCTTATATATGTGGATTTAGTACTTTCTTGTGTTTGTGTGGGCTTTCCTCCCACAATATGAAAATATTATAGTAGGTTACTTGGTTGATCCCGGATATTTGGTGGTGATGTGAAAGGGGTATTGATCCTATGTGTGTATTGGAAGGCAGCGGCAGATGTAAATGACTAATTTGTACTGCTGTGCATGAATAGGTGGTGCTGTAGTAACAAATGTAAATAATACTAAGAACAAATTAGATAGTTGTTTCCAAGACGGGTTACATGGCACGGTAATCTAAATGTCGCTTGCTCACAAATTCACTGCTTTATTTCAGTTCTTATTTAGTTTGGAAATGCATGTTTCTCAATTATACATAAGTTTGACATTCACACGTATAAGTACAGGGAACAAAGACCGTTCTGGCGTTCCATGCAGATAATATAACACCGTGTCAGCACATACATGAATAGTAGGTTTAGCTTACAATATAACTATATTTGGTTAATGTCACCAGCCCAGCATCAAGACACCTGCTGTAGGACAGTCTTTATCTGTGTGGCAATATGTTTACTGAAAATGTCAGTGGTAAGACAATTATTTTATTTAAAAGTACACCGTGTTCTTACTGGGGAAGTGTCAGGCTGAAAACTAGTAATTGATAACAAGAGCCACATTTCTCCATGATTTCGGTAGGTCCATATTTTCTCCAGCACTAACATAAGTCACTAACATGACGCCTAACACTGTATCCAGATTCTTCAGTGAAATAACAAGGAGATTGGCTACCTTTGATTGTATTTGTATTCCTTGCTGAGCTTGCATACATTTTTTTCCCACCAATCCTTACTCCTTGGTTGTTTTATCTTTCTAGATTCTTACAAAAAGTTGTAGTAGTTCATTTATTCTGCCAAGACATAATAAGAAATTATCATTTTGCAGTAAGCTATTTCATATTCACAGGCTTTGATTATTAATCATATAACATTTTTGTCATATTTTTTTTAAAAAAAGAAATACATTTATCCACAGGGTAGGTCCCCACCTGCTACCACTAATCCCTCGCCTGCTAAAACTATAGGGATAGCCAATATTGTGCACTATAGTCATTAGGTCCCAATGTCTTGTCAACATGGTGATGTGGCAATCAGTATGTGCACAGCCCAGCTCTTACTCGATGTGCTAACTGCTATGGAGGGCAATGACTGGTGGAACAGGAAAAGTTTAACACATAAATCATTATTAAATGATATATATTACATACAACTAGCAGACTACAGTCTACCTTCTTTTCATTAACCTCATTCTCCCTTTACTGTCCCTTTCTCTTCCCCTCTTATTATTATTATTATTATTATTATTATTATTATTATTATAAATAACGTTTATTTTTAAGGTGCCACACAGTATCCGCAGCGCAGTAGAGGCAATAGCAAAGACAATAGTTACATATACAATTCAATACAGTAATTAACAGAGGGTATAAAAACATGAATAAGGAACACAATACATGTACAAATACGACTCTATCGCTCTTCAGTTATTGCCCATCCCTTCTACAACCCTACACTCTATCTCTATCTATCTTATACTGCGCAAGCCCAACGGTGAGGAGCAGAATAGACTTTAAAAAACTAAAACACAATAAAAAACAAAACACCACACATTCTACATTTGACCTGCCGCCACCCTCTCTTCTGCCTGGATTCAGGAAGTTCCTGCCACATCCAAGATAATGGCAGGGGTCCTTCCTATGGACCCGCCACCGCCATCTTGAATGTGACACGAACTTCTGGATGCAGAGGTAAGCTGCAGAATGTGGAGATGGTGGCAGCGGAGGACAGACCGCAGTAACTGCAGAAGATTGCATAGCCTGAAAATAAATAGCAGGTTGTGGCTGCAAAATATTGCCCAGGCTGTTGAAACAAATAGCCGTTAGTGGCTGTAGAGGATTGCACAGGCTGCTTGGAATGTTTAGCAGGTTGCATTTGCAAGCGATTTATACGCTTTGATTGCAGTGCTGGAAATACGCAAGTAGTTTGCAGATAGTGATTGTGGTGCAGCCTGCAATCCTGTTAAAACACAAGCAGTTTACAGATTGGTAACAGACTGGAAGGTCTGACAAGCAGATGCTGGAGTCTGCAGAAGTACACAGAGTACAAGATGTACTGGCAATGTGGGCACTGTATTGAAGGTTTAAATACAGCGCCTTGTGGAGTCATTGGTGGTTGGGTCAGATGGACTGGAATGCCCATATTCGGTTAATTTGGACAACACAGGAAGTCAAAAACGATGACGTTGTCTATGCAGACCGCTAGGAAGAATGCCGTTACTGGAGAAATGGAATTCAGATTTAAGTGCCTTATTCAGAGATGAGTGACAGGGACCTAGGCACATATTTACTGAAGCGGAGGCAGTGTTAGGTGCAGGAAATATTACCAAGTTTTGTGAGTGCAAAGACTCGTTCATGAAACCTAAAACAAATGGTCATTGAGAACACATCTAATTTTTTTGGGGGGGTTTTTTCAATAAAGTTATGTTGTTGTTAATGTTGCTTTTAGTTCTTAGAAGGTGAAATGTACATTAATATTTGTTGTGTAAATCAAACTTGAACATTTATTTTTTTTTGCTTGATCTATTAACTACTTCCAGACCTATATTTTCAGGGCAAAACAAAAATATCTAGCATATATATCTAGCATATCTAGCATATATCTAGCATATATATCTATATCTAGCATTTCATTTCTGATCTGTGGTTGTTCATGGTGATTATTGAACTGCAGTTTGCAAGCCCATTATACAATATCTTGCTTAGTTAGTGTTACTTTTAAGTTGGGGAATGGTTACAGCTGTTTCTCAAACAAACTAAACTAAAGCTGATATTACACTGTTCCATCTCCATGGCAACCAGTAATGCAGTGGTGGTTGGGTAAATTGTGTAGTTCTCACGCTACCTGATTTTTTGGGAGCAATCACTCCACCAATCTGCACCTATCCAAGTAGGATTTGGCCATCAGTGGTCGGATCATTTAAAAATTCTGGTGTGGGGAAAGCATTTAAGGATACTCTGCTTATCGACCCGATTATCGCATAGTGTGTTGCCAGCTTTTTAGTTTACTGAAAAAAATACAGGGCTTTCTTTTAGAGAAACGTTGCATGTACATAAATGTAAATTGTGTACAGAGAATACACCCTCGTAATATGATGCTACGCTGCTTATATGCGTGTATGTGAATATTACATTTCACACAATTGAGTTCTACTTTTTTGTTTTGAAAGTAGTGTTCGTCTTGGTGCTTACCAGCCTAAAAACCAAATTAATCATAAATAGTAAAAATAAAAACAAAATATACATTTGTTACAGTTTTTTGTTTCTATTTGTCCTCTAAGGTAACAACAGCTGGATGCAAGAATTACATAGTTAATGGGACTGTGTATAAGCCTGTTTCACTGCCACACCCTTTGGTCTACATGCCTGTGACTTAACACATCGCTGATTATAATTGTCAAGTAGGATATAAATAGTGTTTAAGACACGTGTTTACAGTCTAGTTTAATGGCAAAACAGTGCCTGGAATAAGTCAAGATAATTTTACCACATACATAGAATTGGTTCTGGGTGTAAATGTTTTATTTGGTCTTTTAGCAAAGGATATTTAGCATTTTTAGCAACTAGTGGACTAGATTATCACGTTCTGTTTTTGTGTACTTTCTAACGATCAGGCATGATCTCTTCAGCATATAAGCTTGCACGATATTGTTGAAAAACATTAATCGTGTTATTGATGCAACATTAATTAGAAAAAAAACTATAGTTTGTAGTCCGCTTTATATAGATGCCAATGTCTGCTGCATAGGTCTACACTAGTGTTTGTACTGCTCATAAAAGACAGATTTGCTGCCATGACCCATTGTGGGAGCTTTAGTAGACCTAAAAGTATAAACGCCTGTCAGTAAGGGATTAGGGGAGTATATTGGTTTGTCCCATAATTGCATACCTTTACTCAATTTGTTACTTGATAAATATTTGGTTTTCGCTATAATTCATATATGTGATGGAATTTATTAGTAATCATAGACTGGCATACCATGGCTGCCAGGGCATGCTGGAATTTGGAGAAACACAAGTGCCAGCATGCCCTGACACCTGGGCCTGCTGTGTCCCCACAATAACATAGTGCCTCTCTCTTAGAATTAATAGATGAATTAATAAAAATTTTGGGAAAAAACATTTATACTTACCTTGAAATGCTGAATACAGGTCTGATCTCTGACCTCTGTCACATAACTGATTCTCTGCTGAAAGCTGTTTGTAACCTCCCATGCTCTCTCAAGGTTACCTGGGACTGTGGGAGGTTATAAATATAGGTTCTGGGCGGCAGAGTTTGTTTTGTGGCAGAGGTCTGAGAGATCAGACCTGTACTCTACATTCATTAAAGGGTTTTTTTATTTTATTGAAGTGTGGATGGTTTAAAAGCTTACTGGAGCAATGTGACAATTAAGTAAATTTTATAGTTTTTTGGGGGTTTTTTTGTATTCATTCGTGCATTAATTATAACAGGGAGGCACTATGTTATTATGAGGACACTACAGGCTGCAGCTCTGGCAGTCATGGACATGCTGGCACTTGGATTACTACAAGTGCCAGCATGTCCAAGCTTTTTGTAGCACACTGGGCTTGCTGGGACTTGTAAGGCAGAGGTATTTTAAGTTTTAATGTTTTTAGAGGGAGTGTTGAGAGATGTTGCTATGTCCTATTGGGAGCAATGTTCATATCACCCCAGTTACTGCGATAAGTTTGATACACAATCAAGATTATGATAAATGAAGGTTTCAAAAATTGTTAGCAAAAAGTGACAAATTGCCATGGTAGCCCAAAAATCTTAATTGGCAGTCTGAAGCAAAAAGCTACGCAATACTTTACTGAATATTATGGTGGTGCATTATGAGCCATTTAGTGCAAATGTTAGAGATTCAAGTATGTCAGTGGGACAGGGTTGATGTAAGTGATTAAGTGGTAGAGGATACCGAGCACTGGTGGTTCACAGCACACACATACCAGGGACTGGTATTCTCCATCTACCATTACATTAACAAGTATTTATAAATATCAATAATTTTAAAAAATATATTTTTTGTTTACTTTGCACTGAAAATGCAATTTAGATTCTTTTTTTTGTGAGGACAAATAGTACAATTTTTGTGCATATGTTATTGTTAGATCATTGGGATTATTGTTTTTAATATTTAAATTTAGTTTTGGATTCTGCTGCCTGAAACATTTTTTTGCAAAAAACTATAGAAAAAACATTATTATAGTCTGCTAGGATGACCGAAGCTATAACAAAAAAACACCCTCTTTCTTCTGCCTCCTCCAATGGCTACACACACCAATGCATTATTCTTACCTGATTGGAGCCAGCACAGGAAATAAGACACAAAGGATACATAAGCATCACTTCCCCTTCCTTCTGTGTTTTTTTTTTTTTTCTTTAATGTGTGGAGTCCTGCAGAGTAGGTTATGTTTTATTTTGTCCAATATGGATGCCAGGTCTGTAGGCTTGCCCCTACTAAAGAGGGTGGGCAGGCTGGCAGTGATGTGAGTCATGTGGAGGAGGAAACAGTGCTGCCATTTTGTTTTAGCCTGCATCCTTCATTTTGAAGGCGGGCCGAACATCAGCAGCAGACGCCAGAAAGGTGTGTTAATAGGCACTAGGGGGTCAAGGAGTGGATGGCGGTACACATGGTGGTGTGTGTGTGTGTGTGTGTGTGTGTGTGTGTTCACTTATCCTCAAAAATGGAAGAAAAACAGTCTGGGTAAGCCCTTTGTCATTGTTTTTAAAATGTAGTTTTAGGTGGAACTTTAGCTAGTTTGTTTTTTTGGTTTTAAGTCTGAGACCAGTAAAGACCAAATCTAAACATAAGAAATTACACTTATGATGTACATTGTGTGATATACCGTAAATCTACCAGGAGATTGTGGGGACAATATGTGAAACTTGCAAGGCCAAGCAGCAGCAGCTTTCTCCCCAAATCATAGAACTAATACAATTTATGAAGAATGCGTTATCGGAAACATTTGCTATTAAGAAATTTGCTGGTAAAAAGTCTAGGTCTATGTTAAGCGACAAGTCGAATGATCTGGAAGTACCCCTTCCCTTGTCTGATAAATCCGTATTCGCGGATGAAGGGTCAGTGCTTTCACATACTGAGGTGGACTTTCATTCAGATCTAGTGAATAACCTGTTTAAATTAATTCATATATTTAAATTTACAAAATTTGCAGCAAGAGCTTAAATTTAAATATATGCCATTTGAAAAAACCAAGAGTCTATAGAGTTTTTCCCTTATCACAGGCCTTGAATCTGGTAGAGGAAGAATGAATGTGCCCGGATAAAAGCTTACCAGTACCAAATAAGGGTGCAAAGAGGTATCAGTTCTTGGAAGTGGCAAGAGTTACCTCAGGTGGATGCAGTGATTACAACACTTGCACGAAAGAACACGCTGCCTTTAAAAGACGTCAGTATCTTCAGGGACCCAATGTAGAAGAAGATGGTAGTGGGGCTCATGAAGCAACATACTATTGCAGGAGCAGAAGAGCAGTAGGGTTTAAACCATGGGCAGTGGACCCCCAGTCAAAAGGGAAACTAAGTCTTCCTTTCCCATGGGTTACCTCAAGACAAAGTCCAAAAAGAAGGGTTCATTGGTCAGACTTTTCAGATCTAGTGTGGCAGATTATAAAGAAGCTAGGTCATATAGGCCAGGTAGAAAATATATACGCTTTAATTTTTGTGCCTAAAGAGGGAGGGATATTAGGTCCATTCTCATAAACTTTTCACAGTGATTCCAAGATAGAAAACTCTGAAGCCACAGTTGGTGGAACGCTTACCGAATTCAGAGAAGTGTGGAAGGAGACCACCAAAGACAGAAGGGTGAAAGAAATCATAGACTCCGGATATGCGATAGAATTTCTAATATGTCCAACAAGACTTTTTCCTAGAATCTCCTACCCCTATAGACAAGCAG
>WWET01002637.1:121035-142101 GCA_011038615.1 Limnodynastes dumerilii | reverse complement strand
GTGGCACCCCAGGGAGCCGCGGCACACGGTTTGGGAACCACTGCTTTATACTGTACCTTGCTTATGAAGCTGTATTTAATGCTTGTGCACAATATATCCGATAAGAGTATATATTGTAGCTATATAATTAAATGTCTGCTAGTATTCATGGTAGGAGATCCAGCTAAATGAAAGAGGATTTTTTTGTTTTAAAGCAATGCACTTTTAGCAATCCCTCGGGGAGGTACTAAAGGCTGGTGCTGTACATTTACATACATTGTTTAGCAGTCTGGTATCACACAGTACATTAAATCGTAATAGTGTAAAATGCAGTACTGTGAAGTGGAAATGTATACTAACTGTATCCTCAAAACAACTTGTGTTTATAATATAGTTTAAAGGGATACCAACTTTGTACATAAAAAGTAACAATGTGTTTTTTTGTTATTGTAAGCGTAAATTTTTGTCCTCAAATATACCATAATTCAACCCTATAGACGTGCTGTTGGCTTTAACCCATATTTCTGATTTTGAACTTAGGCTATGCATTTTTGCTATTCCAAGATGAAAGTTCTGTGCAGGCTCTGATTGATGCTTGCATTGAAGAAGATAGTAAGCTCTATCTGTGTGTGTCAAGCCCTACCATTAAAGACAAGCCGGTGAGTATGCAATATGTATAATGTCATCATTCTTCTTTGTAGTTATTTGTGCATGGTTAGTTAAAGCACTCATACCACCTAAACGGCTGAGCTTACAATAGAAGTCTTCATTAAGGCATCCCCAGTGTTTATACAGCAACTTGAAAGCTTTAACTGGGTGGAACGCCCTGCCATGTACTCAGCTTGACAGCTTCAAGTGCACTTCACAAGCTCCTCTTTGCTTCAGAACGAGGCCAGCTTTCAAAATCTGCCGATGCTCTGTTTGAAATAAGCTTATTAGCTATAATACCTGCTGTGTGATATATACGATAGATATTAAACATTTTTATTTTGTCTACAGGTGGTAAAATGACTAATTCTGCTATGTTTAAAATACTGTAACCTAAAATTCCGTATCTTAATATATTTAAACATTCCATTTGAATTTAAGTATAACTGATGGACTTATAATATAATAAATTATTATTTAATTCATAGGAAAAACGTGTACCCATTTTGCTTTGCTTGTATGCGCAAATATTTCTCGTTTTAATGAAGCTTTAATATATATAATTTTTTTTTTTTTTTTTTACAGGTTCAGATTCGACCCTGGAACCTCAGTGACAGTGACTTTGTGATGGATGGCTCACAGCCTCTCGATCCACGGAAAACTATTTTTGTTGGCGGTGTCCCACGGCCTCTGCGGGCTGGTATGTTGTATAAGCCATTTCATTTTTGTTGATTCTATAATACATAATTTTTTTTATGTAAATATAATGTTTTTTTCCACAATAAAAAGGCTTTATGCTGTTAATTTAAAATCTATTTTGATAGAAGCTTATTCTTTAAAACTGAATCTACTGCTGTCACAAAAAAAAACCTTAACTACTGTTCATTGATGAAATAATTTGGCATAGATTATAAAAACTATTTACTGCAAGTTATATGTGAGGTTTATTGAATGAGCTAGGGCACAGGGACAGTGGAGTTACGTAAGTAGCAAAAGTGCATTGAACACCACATTTTAAATATTTTATTAGAGTATTTTATTTCTCGTGTTTCATGATTAATTCAAAGTGGAAATTGAGCCACTTTTTTTTTTTTTTTTTTTTTTTTTTATAAAAGTGAAATTTAGGCCATTTTTTTTTTTTTTTTTTTTTTTTGCACGATAGGAACTTGTGCGATAAGCCTTTTACATGCTTTGTGGAACTTTACAGTGTCATACTGTATGTATATATGTATGTGTGAGATTTGTGAATTTTCTTTAGTGTTGAAGTTGTTTTTGTTTTAATCCCAGAATTTGTTGATTCGCTTAAGTATGACAATATATAAAATAGTTATAAATGTTGTTGTGAATTCTTTTCTAAGGGTATCGCTATGTTACTTAGAGTAGTTGTTAAAGAATTCTGAGGGCCAGATCTACTAAGCTGTGGGTTTAGAAAAGTGAAGATGTTGCCTATAGCAACCAATCAGATTCTATCTGACATTCTCTAGTATGTAATAGGAAAGTGATTGGTTGCTATGGGCAACATCTCTCAACCTTTTCAAACCCGCAGCTTAGTAAATCTGGCCCTGAATGTTCCTGTAAATGATCAGTTAACGTTATTAACACAGGCACACAATCATTGGTTGTTTTATAGCATAGAAACTTAAATAGGTTTCTGAAGTCAGCAAATCATATTCTAGCCTAAACTAGTTAAGCGATACCTAGCATATTTTTATGGGCAAAAACTCTAGTTTTAAAACTGGATCCTCAAATCTGATTCTTCAGCTCTCTCAGAAATAAATGTGGAGATCCCAGTTTGCAGATACGCAATATATTAATTCTCCAATCGATGGGCTCATTTCTAATAAGAAGGGCCTACCTCAATTTTTTCCTGTAATCCGTAAAATGGCGGTGTTGTGGATGTCTGGAATAGTATGCATGGGGTGCATCTATAAATACATATTGTAATAAGATGTACTGCCCACTTTCATAAGTGTCTTTCTTAAGTTTGGATTGGACCATACGCTCAGAAGTGAGGGGAGAAATTCAACTATAGAATTCAGGTCCTTCGTTTTTAGTAGTTTTAATAAACTGCCCTTTGGTTGTAATAGAAGAATATGACTTACTGAATGGTTAGTGTTATTACTTAGTGTTCAACAGCTAAAGGTGCTCCAGTCATTAGTATCCATCTAATTAGAGTGTGTCTGTTTTCAGATACCATTTATTTATTTCATATATTGGACTGTTGCACTTCCATACAATGTACACTTTAGCTACATGTTCTAAACGTTTGTCTCTTACTTGTTTCATGAAATGCTTCACACTCAAAAGCTTTTTATCTGACCGTTGCAATTTCTCTATAGTAAAGTTATATTGTTCTGGCATATGCTACACCGGAATTGTCCCAATCTGACTGATTTTCATGCAGTGTTTGTACAGGAACAATATCCTACAACACAGCCAAAACACCAATAATGGGAAATAATTGCGTGATAGTAAAGCTTGACTCTTCTCAAGTGAATGTGTCATATAATTTGAGTTAATACCCACCTTTACTGTATGTAATAGCACATTGCATAATTGTATATAAAAAGAAAAACTTATTTATTTTTATTTTTTTAAATAACCTCTGTCACAGTGGAGTTGGCTATGATAATGGATCGTCTATATGGAGGCGTATGCTATGCTGGCATAGACACCGATCCTGAGCTAAAATATCCAAAAGGAGCTGGGCGAGTTGCCTTTTCCAATCAACAGAGTTACATAGCTGCTATCAGCGCCCGCTTCGTCCAGCTACAGCACGGAGAAATTGATAAGCGGGTGAGTAGTTTATTGGTGCCTCTTAGTATTCCTGATGCATTCACACTCTATCATAGGTGTATTCCATAAGTATACACATCATTTGCAATAAACTTATTATCCCTCAGTCATGAAAAGTGAAAATTAAGTATTGCATTTTACTCATAAGCATCCAAAGTTCTATCTTGCTCCCTTTTGATGCTTTGTTAATTGCGCATTTTGTTTTGACAGGTGGAAGTGAAGCCATATGTCTTGGATGACCAGCTGTGCGATGAGTGTCAAGGAGCTCGATGCAGTGGCAAATTTGCTCCATTCTTCTGTGCTAATGTTACCTGTCTGCAGTATTACTGTGAATATTGCTGGGCTGCTATCCACTCACGTGCAGGCCGGGAGTTCCACAAGCCGCTGGTTAAGGAGGGAGGAGATCGTCCAAGGCATATTTCATTCCGTTGGAATTGAGCTACCCGTTGCTTAACTTTCTTCCCAAGGATCCAAATAAGTGCACTCTTCTGTTCTCTTAACCTTCCTCCCTCCTACCATCCTTAGGAAAGCATGTCCTCTTGTTGTAGTCTGTATTTTAACAATAGTATAACGAAAGAATGACCTACACCATAGGTATTTTGTAGAGTCTTGTGTCATTGAGAACTGTATTGGAACACCTTTTCTGTTCATAACAATATCATACTGATGCATGCAAGTTTCATGCTGTCCTCATTAAACCAAGGGAGCTGGGAGACTGCAACAATATTAATTAATATTAATATTATTTAATGTATTTTTTTTATTTTATCTCAAAGAGAAAAGCTTAAAATGGCGAAATTAAGCAAGAAAAAGAAAACCAGAGTATTTTTTTTTATTAAATTATTGTTAAATGAAAAGTAACAGAGAAATACTGTTGATGTAACCATGCAACACAATAACACTATTGGTCTGTTTGACACAGCTTATTTTTTACTGGGGAGATTTTTTTATTTCCTATTTATTGGGGATAATTTTTTTTTATTTTGAGTTTATTTTTTTACCTTTTAATAAAAGTTAGTTATTACGTATTGCAACCCCCCTCCCGTCCCACGCACAACACGCAGTATAAGTACATATAAAGAAGCATTGTAAACTATTTATTGGACGGTTAAACAATGGCTCATGCCTTCCAGTACTTACCTCTATATTACTTTTTGCCATTGTAGACATCCAGAAAACTGGCTAAATGTCCTTAGAAATCTGAAGTATTTTTTCATGAGCTATTTGCATTTAAGCTTTTCAAGAATGTAAATGTTGAGTGAAGTTACTACTGAGGGGAGTGCACTTATTTATTTATACTTTCAGTGATTTTTATTTTTCATTTTTTTTTTGTAAATGAGTTCTTAATATCAGTTATCCCTATTTCCTCTCCTTTACCCCACAAAAATCAAAACCTACCAAAGCTCAAAGTTAAATTACCCAATGCAGGTATTTCTGCTCCAAAAGAACAAACGTATAGATTTTTATTTTTTGATGCTTAATATATATAAATAGTCCTAATTTTATGTTAGGCTTAATTTACATCAGGTGCCAGTTTCTCCTCCATTTTAGACACAGAACACTTGAATGATACCTCAAGGATGGAGTAGGATGTTTGTAGTGAGTCAGTCTAGCATTCTGGACTGTAACTGAGAAGCCCATTCTTGCATATGTAATACCTTTGCTGTAGAGCAGAGTAGCAGCACATGTCCGTTACAAATTAAAATCTTACAGGTTTATTATGACCCTTTGGCAGTCAAAGGGTTTAAGAAGGGCTTCCCTTAGCATAAAGTCACTTTACACCTCTGCATTTTCTACATGTCTACTAGACATATGTAGTGCAATGAAATGCAATCTCTTGACTGTCACAGTAAATGGGAAGCTTGGAAAACAATTATAGTACTGTACTGCTGTCTAGCAAAATGTTTTTATCTGCTTTGCACATGATGGTTAGATCTCAATGCAATATATTTCATTGTTTCTTTAAGATCTTCTTGCTACGTTGCTTATTGCAGGGGAGCAGCAAATGGAATAGAGTTCTAGAGAATCATTATAATATATGAAACACTTTTCATGCTAAATGAAAATTTCAGTACCTAGGTTTCAAGTCCTTTTGGCACTGAAGACTTTAAGCTGCTTATACCACTGAATAATCTTTTGATGCCTTAACCCCTTAAGAGCCAAGACACAGCTTTGGCAAAACAGCCTTCAAGCAAATCTGGGTTAATAAAAATAATATTGTTAGTGGATTTTAGGTGTAGTATTTTGCTTTACAACTAGTTGTTCTGCCCTACATTTTACTCAGAATTCCCTGTTCTGTCCATTTTGTAAAGTTGTAAATTTAATGCACATGTTTTGCTGCTACCTATCACACAAATGTGTGGTTTTAGAGAGAGAGAGAGAGAGAGAGAGAGATAGAGGGTGTCACAAGTTGATAAAAAAAAAAATTAGGACATGCACATAATATTTGTGGAAACAAATTTAGTTTGACAAATCTTCCCTATCTGTAATGCTTACATGGAAATTATAGTCATCTTCTGGGCTAAACAAAACCTCATTAGTTTGTATTGAACCAGCAATAATACTAAATCTTGAGACCCACTATTTAAAAAAATGTTGTAAACCATGTTAGTAGCCTGCACATACCAGTGTAGATGACAAGTTCAAATAGAATTTTGTGCTCAAGTATAGCAGAGATTTAAAGGGAATACTCTTGGTAAACAGGTATTTTGCTCTTAGTATTTGGCATAGGATCCTTTGCTTACCTTCAAAGCAGCTATTTCTGAAAACAAACATAGATTTGCATATTTAACATTTTAAAGGGAGCTAGTTATATAGAGCAGTCTGACTGCAAAAGGGTTACAGGTAATGCTAGCTGTATGCTTATAGTAACTGACGCTAGCTCTAATAAGTGATTAGTGTTGAAAACACTGCAGACATACTTGGTTAAGGATTGTTTTAGATTAAAGTGCATTGCCCTTAACAATACCATTTCACCATCACAGGTTGTGAAAACCAAAGACTTGCTTCAGTGCTGCTACTTAACCCTTGAAGAGCACCTCTGTTTTTAATTGTATTTGTTTTCTACCTACTGCAATCAGAACCAGTTTAGAATACAATACTGAGGTATTTGACCTGCACACAGAGAGTAACTGTCCCTCTTTTTCCCCTCGGCATTAATGTAACTAAACACGCCTATATTACTTGTGTTTTAATGTGTATTGCTACCAAGAGAGAGACAAATGCTGATGGATAAAGAAATCTAGCTAAGAGAGCTGCTTGTAAAACCAATTCCTGCGCTGCAATGACAAATAGAATTTCTATTGTGGGTGCTCTTGTGTACATCTAGGAAATGGAGTTTCAGAACTCTAGATAATTTATTTAAATCCTTTTATCCGTTAAAAGTGAGTGTTGGTAACTTGGGGTGTGCTAGAGTGCCATTCCTACCAGTAAACCGTGGCGATGATTTAACCTTTCCTCTGCCAAAAGGTTGCACAGCAAAATATGGCATAGTGTGGCAAACCTATTTACATCCAAGCTATAATATAAGCCGGGCAGGAGGCATGGGAAAGGTTAACTCCAGAGATAAACCACTGTTTGGAAGCTAGCTTTGAAGAATACTTTCTTTTTATTTCCCTTTTGTACATGACCTGCTGACTTTCGGTACAGTGTTTTGTAGCTTAACTTATTTTTGTCATGCACATATTGTACACTTGTTATGCACTAATTTTATATATCTTATGTTTCCAGCAGTGAGCATTTAGGCCCACTTTTCACTGGCGGGATATCTCTTTATGCAATACCTCAATTTTTCATATTGCAAAGAGTAGCTTTTTGTACTTTTATTACGGAGAGATCTTCATATAACTTCATTTTTTAAGATAAATAATTTTAATAAATTTTTATTTTCTTATATTCTGCTTTTTATACATTTCAGTGCTCTGCATACATTTTGAATGATGGATGTTGTGCACTGGTAATGCTACTTCAGAACCTGCAGAGATACAAAAGCATGTGGCTTTAAATATTCTAGGCCACACCATACATTTGGTGTCTCTTTTCAAAACACATTAGATCTAATTTTGAGGAGTGAAAAAATAGGAATCGCATGAACATGACAATTTAATCTCATCCTTAGTCCCTTGGAAAAGCAAAAAAAAATGTAGCATAGAAATTTTAAAGTAAAGTAACAACTAAAATGTATTCTGCTTATTCATATTTCTCATTTTTTAAAGAATTGAAAATAAATCTATATCTATATATATAATATTGCAGACTTTTTTGGTGAATGTTTATCCATTTTACATATTAACTAAATTAATGTTAGGTGTTTATAATGCAGAAATGTCTGCAGTTTTGGAAAACAAGATCAATTTAAGTGGAAAAAAAATTTCAAGACGTAAAACTATACCTTCTGGATCCAGATGTGTAATGTTAGTATGCATGACTAATATAAGGAAAAAAATATTGTTATTCTACTAATATTCACTTGTTGTTATTGTGTGAAAAGCGTGTTTACAGATGACTTGGTAACACTTTAATTTACAGAGCATAAAGAACCATGAACTTACTTCTCATTGTATGGATTCATGGCTTTAGTATAAATGTATGCTAGTAGATAATTGATCACCTCTCTGGCCCATAGTTGGCACCTCAGTTTATTAGCTGGGAGTAAGCATGTGATATATAGCCTAAGTCCTTGTCTCTTCACATGCCAGGAGTTTTAGTTTTTCTATAACCTGCTTTATTCTGAATGAGCCTTTATTAGCAGTGGGTGCAGTGCTGGTACCTTCAGCTGTAAAGCAGTTAAAGCATCACATCCCAGGGTGTTAACATGGTTATTTTCTGCACTGTAAAACAAGACCACAATACTTATTGTGCTAACGTGATGAAAAGCCTCACTGCCCAATGCTTTGGCCTAGTATATACTTCTCCATACACAGACCTCTGCATAATGCAAGTTAAAATGTTTGCAGTGAATGACTAGCATTATATAATAAATGCTGTTGGAAAGACTTGATGATCTCACCCTCTCTTTTTTAATTTATTTTTTTAATTGTTTTGAAGAGTTTAGCCTTCTGTTTAAAAGGTGATTTAAAACTTGAATGTGATAATGATTTGTGGCGAGTTGAACTTCAAGTTGTTATGTGCAATACTTATTTCTGACTTTTGAAAGATCTTTGCAGTGTAATTCTTCATTGTTTTTAATTGCAGGCATTTAAAGATGTCGTTTTCTACTGTTCTAGTAATCCTCTTTCTTGCTGGTGTTTCTAAAGAAAAGAATCAGAAATCAATCTTTCTACTAATGTAAACTGAGATTATTTTTTAAAAAAATGGAATATAAGAGGTTTTGGTCATTGGCGTTATTTTGTTACCTTCTTTTAACTTCTGGTGTCCTGGAGGAGCTTGATGCTTTCAGAGAATCGTGCCTCTCTGGATATTCAGGGTTCAAAGCTACTGTGATTGATAACATTGTAAGAATTGGGACAATATTGTATTCAATTGTTTTATTTTTTATATTTTTAAATTTAAAAGCATAATTAGTTTTTATAATTTTCATCAAATTCTTTTTGTTATATTTTTTTTTAAAGTGAAATTATTAACAAGTGGGTGTCTAATTTTTACTAATCCCTAATGTTATCTTCTTTTTCTGTGTATTGCTCATTTATCAGAAGGAAAAAAAGTTATTTAAGTATGTCAGTTAATTGTACCACTTGGCTGAATTTACACATAGTTTTTACTGTGTATGGGGAGGTTGTAGTATTTATTATAGCATTTTAAATAAAAGTAATTCATTTTTTTATTAAAGTCATTTTCACGTTTAAGTTCATATTTTTGTATGTTCTACTCTAATTAAGTTATATAACACAAGTTCCTTTTTTTAAAGAGTTCATTTGTTGAAGTGCTAGTGAAAAATTAATGTTATTAAATAGTTTGCAAATGACTATTTATACCAGTATGCATATAATTTTTAAATATTTGTAATGTGAGATGTTGAATGAATAAAACTTTTAACTCTAAATCATCTTGCTTGTCCTCATTTTTGGCCTTTGCATTTAAGTTTACAGAAAAACAAATACAATATAATTGTCTTACAATTGTCTTTGCTTTAATTTTCAGGTAAACTGTCCTTTTTTGAAGTTTTACGTGTTCCTAAAAAGAACAATTTTGTGTGCTAAACCTATAACTACAAAACCAAATATGTAGAAACAAAAAAAAAAATCTAAGATGGGTCATCGGTTTTTAGTGATAGGCTGCTTTCTCAATTGTATTTGTTAACTCACCCAAATTACATATTGCATATATTATTAACCTGTTACAAGAAATGTCTATTTATCTACAAAAATGATATGTGAAAGCTTTGGCCAATTGAAATTCTCTACAGGATATTTTGGAAGTACATAAATGTTAATGGCCAGTTGTAGCAGATAACTTTAGTGCTATTGATGAATGTCACTTTCTTTAAAGTGCTTTTACTATGGAAACTCCCAATAAAGAAATATTCTATACTCAATCCACTGGGTGTGGGTCCCCGCTGAGAACGGCCCTATTGCCAAAGCCAGCTGGTCCCTTAGAGGCAAAGCAATCGATTCCCATAGCACCGAACACGGTGCTATATGAGAGAAGTAAAAAACATAACCCTGACCCTTTCCCTAATCCTTACCATAACCCTCCCCTTCCATGACACTGAGTTTCCCCACCCCGCAGCCTGACCCTCCCTTCCCTGCAGCCTAAACCTAAGTCTCCCCTTCCATGGCCGTAACCCTCACCCTAAAAGTCTCCAGAGATGTTTTTCACCTCTCGGGTGTTTGTGGTGGGTGTGTTGGGTCTGGTGGCCAGCACTTCTGAATATGAATTGGTGAGTATGCCGATCGGAAAAAGAAATATCGAAATAGCTGCCTATTCGAAATAGACAGCAGACAAATAATTTTCAGCTGTCTCTTTCTAAAAGACAGCCCTCGTGCCAGGGACTCCCACTGAATCCAATGATACAATGTGAACATCATTGTATAAGTCAATTATCCAACCAGTAAGTTTCACATGCCCGCAGCTGAATACAGTGCCTCTCTTAAGCCCTAACCCTAACTAGCTCACCACAGCCTCGTGCTATTGGGAACAGGAAAATAGGATCCCATTACCAATAGCAATTTTCTATTTTCATGGCTGTTCGAACAATGATAGAGCCAGCATTCATCATGTTTGAAATACAGCTGCTTGGACCGGAAACTGCATCCCATTTCTATGTGTAGCCCAGTGTTTAAGATCTGTGTGAGCTTTATCCCAAATCACACATGGTGAGTTACAATCATTATGCAAATAGGCAGTAAACATCTGAAATCCATAATACATGTGCTTCTACTGATCTAATTTGTTCTGAGCTGAGGTATAAACCTGTAGTTGGCTATAGGGAAGGGGAATAGTACACATTAATGAATGAAGATGTCTAACGTATTTATTGCTAAAGCTACAGAATACTGCACTGGAGTGCAAAGTATTTAATGGTGGCCACAGCCAAAGTAATTATAAAAAAAAAATTCTATATATTTGTTTGTGTAAAAACAAATGAGCTCTTTCAACACAAACTAACAGGAACAATGACTATTTAAATTGCTTCACGGTCGGGTTCAGATTCTACACTAACGTTTTCCTATGTCTGTTGAAGCATCCAGGGAATGGTGCCCACTGGATTGAAATCTCAGGCAGACCACTGTCCAACAAGCTTTTTGCTGGACACAGAAAACTGAATTGGAATAAAAGCCCTTGATGCCTCAGATTAAAGAACTGCATGACATCATGTCTTCCACTGCATAAAATAAATAAGCACAGCTGAGCTCACTCATTTGGTTGGCATAAAACAGCCTTTAACCCCTTTTTCAATTAATTCATTGCTCTGTTTAGCTATTTGAAAAGCAAGGCAAGACAGCAAATGTAAATCGCTGTTAGACTGTAAGTGACATTATAAAATTAAATAATGTAAAAGTAACATTTTATATAATGGCAATAGGGGGCTTAAAATGTCAAATATCAAGGACATATATTGTCTGGTATGTGTGTGTGTGTAAGGCATTGAATCTCCTGTTCAGCTTGACAGTCTTAGCACTTTTTGCACAGCAGGTGGCTGAATGAGTATATTAAGCAGGGAATGATGCAGCTAAATCTTTCATAATGCATGCAAAAACAGGCAGCACCAAACCCCCTCTTACAAAACAAGGATTCAAAGGAACTTGGGCAAATGGTAGAACAGCATAGCAGCCTAAACCTACTAAATAGAAAACTGTTTGTTATAGATCAATCTTGAAACAGTTTCCAATTTTTTTGTTTTGTGGTTTTTTTTTATTGAGAATTTTCAAATGTTTTTATAACACAAGAAAACAACAGTTCAAACCTCAAGGATAGTTGAATTGTGCCATTATAGAAGCAAAGATATCAGGTACCAGTGTTATATAGTCAGAATTTCAGTACATTGAGACACAATAGATCAAGATATGGAACACTGTATGCAAGACATTTGTGGATGTAACAAGCCACCAAATAATTAAACATCTACATACTTTCTGGTAATAGGTACACTATCTCAAGCTGGGTGATTGCCAATGTTATCACTAGTAGAGTGAGCAACAGCATGTGCCGCGTCGAGCTGGGAAACAGGGAGCAATCCCTCATGTGCTAGGGATTCATTCACAAATGACACCCAGTCTCGTATTCTAGGGGGGGTCCTCAGCAAGCCATTTATGGACGATAATCACTTTGGCGAGAAAGAAAAGGGAGAATAGATATTTGCGTGTGATTTTATCAGTGGTGTCTACTAGCGAGAGGCCAAATAGACACGTCTTAGGGCATATAGGGCAGGATATCGCCGGTGTACTAAGCAAAATTTTCCAAATGTTGAGCCAAATTCAGCACACTAGTGGGTAGAGCCATAATAAGTACTAAAAGGTCCCAGGATGGACTCTACGCTTTGGACAGTTTTCATTTAGTCTCCTACCCAGGCGACACAATCTATGCAGTGTCAGATACACTGTGGATGACATAAAAGAGAATTTGCTGAAAGCGTGTTGACGATGCAGCGTATTTGGTGGACTCCATCACACTTTCCCAATCCACGTCATCCAAGACCCCGACATCTCCCTCCCACTTTGCTGTCAGCTCAGACAAAACCCCCGAGTGGGAAGACTAAGGTTGAGTAAAGGATAGAAATTTCCCAGTTGATCAAACTGTTCATTATAACAAAGCAGTGTGTCGTAATCCAAGCCCTCCCCACCCAGAAGGTTATAAGCCATCTTCCACACCAATCTAACCTTTTTCATGAGTGGGACCTCCATTCTCAATCTATTTCTCACAGGCAAATTTTGTATCGGAGACCACCCACAACCAGGGGAGGGGGAGTGCTGTATTGGATATAGATATTTGGGTAGTAGAATAATTTTGGTAAGATTTACCCTACCTGTCATAGTTAATGGAAAATGGTTGCCAAATTTTGGTTTTGCTTTTGACGTTAGTAGTGACAGTCAATATTAAGCTTCGTGTATTCCATGGGGTTAGCTTGATCCATATACCTAGACACTTAAATTTTGTGGCCCAAACCAAAAGGCGTGAGCAATCCAGGGTAACCAGAACATTCAGCATAAACAGGTTGGATTTATTCCAATATGCAAGGCATAATGCACAAATTCCTCCATCACTTGTAGGAGCTTGGTCAGAAAGCCTTCCGCGTCTGCTAGGAAGAGGAGCATGTCATCAGCATAGAGGACGATTTTGTCAGGATCACTTCCCGTGGGTAGGCCCCAAATGTCCTCTGTGCCCCGATTTAGACATGACAGTGGTTTGATCGCCAGTGTGAATAAAGCAGGGGAAAGGGGTCATCCCTGCCTCGTCTCCCAACCCAGTGCAAAGGTGTGCTTGTGTGACCATTAACACATATCCACGCAGTAGAGGTGGCATATAAAATATTAATCCACTTATTAAAGTTATCTCCCATGTTAAAATGATGAAGAACCTCCCACAGGTAGGGCCACTCCACTGAGTCATGCATCCACTGCATCCTTTGCCCCTTCTGTGGGTGTGGGTCCCCGGTTAGAAAATCCCAATTTCGAAAATTCGAATTGCGAATTTTCTTTTGCGAATGCGAATTTTCTCCGAATTGCTAAAATTCGAAAAATGCATTCACCTAAATGTTTCTATTTATACTAGTCTGAAATTTCGAAAATAGAAATGTAGAAATAAAAGTATATTCTGAATAGGGAGTTATAGAGAAAATTCGAAAATAGAAATGTAGAAATAAAAGTATATTCTGAATAGGGAGTTATAGAGAAAATTCGAAAATAGAAATGTAGAAATAAAAGTATATTCTGAATAGGGAGTTATAGAGAAAATTCGAAAATAGAAATGTAGAAATAAAAGTATATTCTGAATAGGGAGTTATAGAGAAAATTCGAAAATAGAAATGTAGAAATAAAAGTATATTCTGAATAGGGAGTTATAGAGAAAATTCGAAAATAGAAATGTAGAAATAAAAGTATATTCTGAATAGGGAGTTATAGAGAAAATTCGAAAATAGAAATGTAGAAATAAAAGTATATTCTGAATAGGGAGTTATAGAGAAAATTCGAAAATAGAAATGTAGAAATAAAAGTATATTCTGAATAGGGAGTTATAGAGAAAATTCGAAAATAGAAATGTAGAAATAAAAGTATATTCTGAATAGGGAGTTATAGAGAAAATTCGAAAATAGAAATGTAGAAATAAAAGTATATTCTGAATAGGGAGTTATAGAGAAAATTCGAAAATAGAAATGTAGAAATAAAAGTATATTCTGAATAGGGAGTTATAGAGAAAATTCGAAAATAGAAATGTAGAAATAAAAGTATATTCTGAATAGGGAGTTATAGAGAAAATTCGAAAATAGAAATGTAGAAATAAAAGTATATTCTGAATAGGGAGTTATAGAGAAAATTCGAAAATAGAAATGTAGAAATAAAAGTATATTCTGAATAGGGAGTTATAGAGAAAATTCGAAAATAGAAATGTAGAAATAAAAGTATATTCTGAATAGGGAGTTATAGAGAAAATTCGAAAATAGAAATGTAGAAATAAAAGTATATTCTGAATAGGGAGTTATAGAGAAAATTCGAAAATAGAAATGTAGAAATAAAAGTATATTCTGAATAGGGAGTTATAGAGAAAATTCGAAAATAGAAATGTAGAAATAAAAGTATATTCTGAATAGGGAGTTATAGAGAAAATTCGAAAATAGAAATGTAGAAATAAAAGTATATTCTGAATAGGGAGTTATAGAGAAAATTCGAAAATAGAAATGTAGAAATAAAAGTATATTCTGAATAGGGAGTTATAGAGAAAATTCGAAAATAGAAATGTAGAAATAAAAGTATATTCTGAATAGGGAGTTATAGAGAAAATTCGAAAATAGAAATGTAGAAATAAAAGTATATTCTGAATAGGGAGTTATAGAGAAAATTCGAAAATAGAAATGTAGAAATAAAAGTATATTCTGAATAGGGAGTTATAGAGAAAATTCGAAAATAGAAATGTAGAAATAAAAGTATATTCTGAATAGGGAGTTATAGAGAAAATTCGAAAATAGAAATGTAGAAATAAAAGTATATTCTGAATAGGGAGTTATAGAGAAAATTCGAAAATAGAAATGTAGAAATAAAAGTATATTCTGAATAGGGAGTTATAGAGAAAATTCGAAAATAGAAATGTAGAAATAAAAGTATATTCTGAATAGGGAGTTATAGAGAAAATTCGAAAATAGAAATGTAGAAATAAAAGTATATTCTGAATAGGGAGTTATAGAGAAAATTCGAAAATAGAAATGTAGAAATAAAAGTATATTCTGAATAGGGAGTTATAGAGAAAATTCGAAAATAGAAATGTAGAAATAAAAGTATATTCTGAATAGGGAGTTATAGAGAAAATTCGAAAATAGAAATGTAGAAATAAAAGTATATTCTGAATAGGGAGTTATAGAGAAAATTCGAAAATAGAAATGTAGAAATAAAAGTATATTCTGAATAGGGAGTTATAGAGAAAATTCGAAAATAGAAATGTAGAAATAAAAGTATATTCTGAATAGGGAGTTATAGAGAAAATTCGAAAATAGAAATGTAGAAATAAAAGTATATTCTGAATAGGGAGTTATAGAGAAAATTCGAAAATAGAAATGTAGAAATAAAAGTATATTCTGAATAGGGAGTTATAGAGAAAATTCGAAAATAGAAATGTAGAAATAAAAGTATATTCTGAATAGGGAGTTATAGAGAAAATTCGAAAATAGAAATGTAGAAATAAAAGTATATTCTGAATAGGGAGTTATAGAGAAAATTCGAAAATAGAAATGTAGAAATAAAAGTATATTCTGAATAGGGAGTTATAGAGAAAATTCGAAAATAGAAATGTAGAAATAAAAGTATATTCTGAATAGGGAGTTATAGAGAAAATTCGAAAATAGAAATGTAGAAATAAAAGTATATTCTGAATAGGGAGTTATAGAGAAAATTCGAAAATAGAAATGTAGAAATAAAAGTATATTCTGAATAGGGAGTTATAGAGAAAATTCGAAAATAGAAATGTAGAAATAAAAGTATATTCTGAATAGGGAGTTATAGAGAAAATTCGAAAATAGAAATGTAGAAATAAAAGTATATTCTGAATAGGGAGTTATAGAGAAAATTCGAAAATAGAAATGTAGAAATAAAAGTATATTCTGAATAGGGAGTTATAGAGAAAATTCGAAAATAGAAATGTAGAAATAAAAGTATATTCTGAATAGGGAGTTATAGAGAAAATTCGAAAATAGAAATGTAGAAATAAAAGTATATTCTGAATAGGGAGTTATAGAGAAAATTCGAAAATAGAAATGTAGAAATAAAAGTATATTCTGAATAGGGAGTTATAGAGAAAATTCGAAAATAGAAATGTAGAAATAAAAGTATATTCTGAATAGGGAGTTATAGAGAAAATTCGAAAATAGAAATGTAGAAATAAAAGTATATTCTGAATAGGGAGTTATAGAGAAAATTCGAAAATAGAAATGTAGAAATAAAAGTATATTCTGAATAGGGAGTTATAGAGAAAATTCGAAAATAGAAATGTAGAAATAAAAGTATATTCTGAATAGGGAGTTATAGAGAAAATTCGAAAATAGAAATGTAGAAATAAAAGTATATTCTGAATAGGGAGTTATAGAGAAAATTCGAAAATAGAAATGTAGAAATAAAAGTATATTCTGAATAGGGAGTTATAGAGAAAATTCGAAAATAGAAATGTAGAAATAAAAGTATATTCTGAATAGGGAGTTATAGAGAAAATTCGAAAATAGAAATGTAGAAATAAAAGTATATTCTGAATAGGGAGTTATAGAGAAAATTCGAAAATAGAAATGTAGAAATAAAAGTATATTCTGAATAGGGAGTTATAGAGAAAATTCGAAAATAGAAATGTAGAAATAAAAGTATATTCTGAATAGGGAGTTATAGAGAAAATTCGAAAATAGAAATGTAGAAATAAAAGTATATTCTGAATAGGGAGTTATAGAGAAAATTCGAAAATAGAAATGTAGAAATAAAAGTATATTCTGAATAGGGAGTTATAGAGAAAATTCGAAAATAGAAATGTAGAAATAAAAGTATATTCTGAATAGGGAGTTATAGAGAAAATTCGAAAATAGAAATGTAGAAATAAAAGTATATTCTGAATAGGGAGTTATAGAGAAAATTCGAAAATAGAAATGTAGAAATAAAAGTATATTCTGAATAGGGAGTTATAGAGAAAATTCGAAAATAGAAATGTAGAAATAAAAGTATATTCTGAATAGGGAGTTATAGAGAAAATTCGAAAATAGAAATGTAGAAATAAAAGTATATTCTGAATAGGGAGTTATAGAGAAAATTCGAAAATAGAAATGTAGAAATAAAAGTATATTCTGAATAGGGAGTTATAGAGAAAATTCGAAAATAGAAATGTAGAAATAAAAGTATATTCTGAATAGGGAGTTATAGAGAAAATTCGAAAATAGAAATGTAGAAATAAAAGTATATTCTGAATAGGGAGTTATAGAGAAAATTCGAAAATAGAAATGTAGAAATAAAAGTATATTCTGAATAGGGAGTTATAGAGAAAATTCGAAAATAGAAATGTAGAAATAAAAGTATATTCTGAATAGGGAGTTATAGAGAAAATTCGAAAATAGAAATGTAGAAATGGAAGTATATTCTGAATAGGGAGCTTTATGAAATAGAATTGTTCGAAATTGAGAATAATAGCAATAGAGAATAATCGAAAATACAACAATCGAAATAGAAATACAATCGAAATGTGCATGTTTCGTAACCTATTACATTCGAAATAGGGAACGTTCGAAATAGCGAAAATTCGAAATTGCGAACTTTCGAAATAGCGAAAATTCGCAATTTAGTGGTCGAAATACAGATTTTCGAAATTGGCATTTTCTAACCGGGGACTGACTACCCCCTTCTGTCATTTGCTAACGCGTAATCAGGTGTCGAAGATTGGTTGCTGTAGTACGCCCTGGCATGACGCCGGCTTGATCAGAGTGAATAACCCAGGGCCCAACGCTTCAGAGCTAAGACCTCAACCCCCACTAGGTGAGTCTCCAAGAGGCAAATAACATCCGGTGCTTTCTTCCTAACATAGTTAAGAACCAGGGAGCAATTCATTTTATCGTTAAGGCCTCTGACATTCCACACCATGAAAGAGAGGTTGAGTGTTCCTACTCAAGGTAGCTGAAGATCCCATAGCTTCGTACGAAACTGAGTGAACTGAGCCCTGCTCCTCTAGAGCGTAATAAGGAAATGTAAAGACAATAGTATTATCAATCCTGATAGGGCCATGCTGCCTCTTTAAGCGAAGGATAGTGTCTCAATCTTTGTAGTGCAAAAACTTAGCTATGAACATGCAAGGGGCCTGCAATGAAATTCTTTGTGCTCTCTACATAGCGAAGTGGTAAGAAAAGGCCAAATTCCATCAGTAACAGGTTTTCCAAATAAGATTCCAGCTGTTGACCCTCTATACGCTCTGGGACACCACAAAGCTTGTTTCTTCTGAGCCTCCCTTCAAGGTCGGTTAGCTTAGATTTGCAGGTGCAAAATTGCTCCTTGAGTTCAGCCACATTTCTACTAAGTGGAGAAACTCTATGTTCCACCACACTCACTCTATCCCTTGTGTGCTGTAGGTCCTGCCACAATAGCAAGATATCACCTTGGACTTCTCCCCATTTTGTCCGACAACCTTTTCTCACAGGATGTGATCACAAGGAACACTTGTTGCAGGGTCTGGGAGTCGCTCTCCATAGGTTCTAAACTCAGGGGACTTGGCACAACTGCCAGTTGAGAGTTGCTGGTAGAGTGCCTGCTAAAGCTTTCATTTCTGGCTGCAGCCATCGTAGCAGGGTTATGTTTACCCATTTCTGCCCAAAATAGCAGGGCCAAGTTGGTATGGAGGAATACAAGTTAGGGAAGCAGGTAAGTGTACTAAAATGTTCATAGTAGAATACTAATTGGGGAGATACATCTGTATTTTGTTGGAAATATTTTGAAATCAGTGTTTTCTGTATTGAGATTTCCAAGCAGAGGAACAGCCACAGTACGAGCGTTTGAAGAGGCCACACCTATATTGTAAAATGAGTTAAACTGATCCCAGCTCCTATGTTGGAAATGTCATGCCTCTTATGTTTGGATGGGTTGCAGCGCTCTACAATTGGGTAGCAAATGGGGGAAATTAGGTTAGAAAAAGACAGAGTTCCATCCAGTGGTATGGACAGCCGGGCAAATGAAGCTTGCAAAGGATCCTCAGAGGATATATCAGCCATCAAGTCTACTGAGTGTAGGTGGGGTGAGTGAGTGTACACAAACACCGTGGAGTGAAGGCCCAGATGGGAAAAAGTGATGCAAAGTAAAAGTTTTTTTGCGAGGTGCACAATCCAGTGATCCCTATATATATATATATATATGTTTAGATCCAGTCTTCCAATAATGGGGTGTTTTCCTGCAATTGGATTGTAAAAAAAAAAAATTCAGATCTTGCAAATCTGCCATTGTGCACAAAATCAAGGAATCCAGGTGTAACACAATTTATTTGACACTTTACGACTAATGACACTTACCACAACTTCCATCTGGGGCCAAGTTGCACTTGCCAATGGGCGGGGTGTTAGGTTTACAATGTATGTTATAGGCGTACTATAATACTGCTTACTTAGCCAGACTTCTATTCACTCACTATTTTATGTGTGTACTAATCAGAAATGTAAAGATAGGGTACTGAGGTCAGGAGTCTGTGATAACTGAAGTGTCCACGTGAATGCATGGATACAGCAGGGTTCCTATAACAGCAAAACTAAATCTAAGGATCCAGTACATAGTTTTAACTAAGTTATGATTCCACTACACCACTCATATGCTGATGTATTTAGCATCTAACATAAATTATATATGAAGTAAAGGTCAAACAATCTAATAATACAAATGGTTTAGCAAGGTATGATCAGATAATATGGGGCCGGATCCAGACCTGGTAACATCAGGTCATTTACGCACGCAATGTGCATAAGTGGCCTGATTTGACTAGAGGGTGCATGTGCCCTTCAGATGTTACACTAGGGTTGTGAGTAAATGAGCAGTGGTTCCCCTCCACCCACTAAAGTTGGCGGGAGGGAAGCATGGTAATTGTACAGTGTTGGAGGGGGCTCCCACACTGGTGCGGATCAGCGGTCGTACAGACCGCTGATCTGCATGATGGACTAAAGGCAGGTTTATGGCAGCGAAAGCAGCCATAAAGCTCGCACGAGAGAGGGAAGTGACAGGGAAAGCGTGTGGGGGTCTGGATCTGATCCATGATGTCCATGCATTGATGCACATATATTCATACACTCTCTAATTTCTAGGACCCAGTAAAGACAAAGGTGGCACATGTAGTGCAAATGCAAACCAACTACAGTGAAGGTGTGTTGACTAATAGCTTATTGCATTAAAAGGTTTAGCCTGAATGATTAATTGTTACTTTAAAACATCTCAGTCATCTAAAATAAAATGACGGAGAGGCAGAAATACATCTGCAGCTCAACAGATCAGGCCACCACCAACATCTTCATCAGGTTTACACAAAATCTAAGGACTATAAAAACATGCTCTCTCAACTATGGCCCATTTAAGCCCCTGTTTACAACAAAACTATTTGATTGGTTTCTTTAAAAAGGACTAACACACTCTCTCGACCATCTGTAACATCTGTTATCTAATTTTTGTTCCCTTCACTCCACTAATACCGCTTTCACATTACCCTCCCAGAAAAACCCGGTATTTTGTACCCGGGTCTTTTCTGGGAGCAGTGCCGTGTCATTTTCAAAACCGCGTTATAAGTCCACCAAAAATCCGGGAAATTCCCGGGTCTGACCCTTTCACATCACCAGGAATTTCCCGGGTTTTAGTGGATTTTTAGCGCTGAAGAGCATGCTGATGCTTGTAGTGCTACAATCATCAGCATGCCCAAGGATGACAGGGCATGCTAGCGCTTGGAGAACCACAAGTGCCATCATGCCCTGTCACCCGTTACAACAACACACAAATGAATACCCCTCCTAGCACCTAAATAAAATATAGGGCCGGCCCCTAACCTAAAAAAAAA
>WWET01002637.1:92876-108255 GCA_011038615.1 Limnodynastes dumerilii | reverse complement strand
TCCCTGTAAGTTTGGAACTCGTAGGGAAAGAACGGACGTTTAAAAAAATGGCTGTTGGCAGCGTGACTCACACCCCTAACAACAGTTTGTGCAGCAGGTGCAGCTTTTACAGAGCTACCCAGCGTAATTGTGCAGTTTCCCTTCCTTTCCACTGATAGGGGTTTCAAGACATACATAGCATAGAGGAAAAGAAGAAAAGAGGACGTGGTAAGGAAATCTTTAAGGAGAAATCATAATGTTTCTTTTTAATCATAAAAATGTCATACATTGACTTAAACATGACAATTGTGATATTAATCCTCAGTCTGAGGACTGATGCCCATTCTTATCTAATAGATGTTCATTCTCAGCCGGAATATGAATTAGGGCCAGATTTACTAAGCTGCGGGTTTGGAAAAATGGGGAGGTTGCCCATAGTAACCAATCATATTCTAGCTCTCACTTTCCTATTACATACTAGAGAATGTCAACTAGAATCTGATTGGTTGCTATTGGCAACATATCCACTTTTTCAAACCCACAGCTTAGTAAATCTGACCCCTATTGTTTATATTGGCATGCTCTAAATGAAGCTAATAACCATGTTTAAAATAAAAAAAAGGTCTCTGTACCAAGTTCTTGTATACTGAAATAGACAATTTATTATAACATAACCAATAGATCCAATATCTGTTTTTAGGTCAGTTAGCTCATGAAGTCGACCTAAGCAGAAAAGGTTGGTTAAAATTGGTTTATTGGTTAATAGCAGTGTGCTGGGGTATTTTTCCTTCAATATTTCTTAAAGTGAACTGTGGATTTTGTGCTACATTGTTTTGAAGATACAGTTATTAATAAGATATCCTTTGCCTTTCTATATTATGAATGCATGGTTATCCTTTATACATGCCATTTATTTAACCTATTAAGCAAGCACTACTTTTAAATTATAACACTGACAGTAAAAAAAATACTATATTAGTAATGATGCAAATGGATAACATGCTGATAATACAAGGAAAGATTTCCTTTAGTAATGATGCAAATGGATAACATGCTGATAATACAAGGAAAGATTTCCTTTAACCAAATTGCTGTTCCTACAGAACAATTGCTTAGCATTTTATCACTAAAAGGACCATTTGTCTGTTTCCATAGAAACTGTACACTGACAGCAACAATTTCCTCTTTGGCATGTAAAGGCATATACTTTTATGTGGCAAATGCTGCCATCTAGTGAATATTGAAAATGTTAACTTTCTAATGCAAACGCTAGAAGAACAAAATGTCTTACAAAAACAGCACAAACTGAAACAAACATGTCAGATTCAACAGATGTAATCCAAAGCACAAGAACATTTCTGTCTTTCATTCTGGCTATATGATAAGCATTATGTGCTACCCTGGAAGAAATAATTCCACTAATTATTCCACTAATGAAGAAGCGATAGTATTGCTTTGCTGCATGATAGGTCCAGCAGAGTAGAAGCAAAGTTATAAAATATACTCAACCCCATAGACAGCAGAGTGCCCTAGACTAGAATGGGTATAACATCATCACTGTCCAGAAAATTTCAGACAAACCTTTTGTTTATATAGTGCATACAAATACAGGCATTCAAGCATTTGGGTCAACACGCCAAGGTCTGCCCACATCTTTGATGGTAACTCTAGAGGGCAGAGGCAGAACTAGCAAGTTGTGGGCCCAGGTGCAAAAAATATGTTTTGGTCCAGATGATATCCCAGGTAATCTGATGGGGAGATTTGGCGGTTCAGTGATGACACAGACACGGTCTTAAAGACCACATATATGCAATCTATGTAACGAAAAGATACGTAGATTACAGAAAAAAATTACTATGCATGAGCAGTATCAAATATCGGGTAAACTCCAGACTTATATGCAATACGTCCGGAGGTGTGAATCCGGTCCATAATTAATAAAATATCTTCTAAATGGCATATAGAAAATGCACCTAAAACAACAAAAACTCTGAAAAAATATGTATCGGTTGTGGGTATGTGTCTACTTGATATGCAAAATGGTACTTGACATGATCCCATAGGGTAACTGGTACTTCCCAAAAATAGGTTGACAACTCCTATGGGAGCCCTGTAGGACCAAATCTATTTCAATGAATAACACTGCCTCATAGCGTTATTCGATGAAATAGATTTGGTACTACAGGGCTCCCGTAGGAGCCCTGTATATCAGTACTATTATGCTGACCGCATCTGTGTCTGTGTCTTAGGGTGACCGGTGTCTGTGTGAGCTGCGGTCTATGTGACCGCGGCTCAGGGGGGCAGCGTGACCTAAAGTCCCCTAGGGGGGAGCCGCGGGTTGCCGACCCCTGGCCTAGATGATCCCTAAGATATAAGAACTCTCACAGAGCGCTAGGACTGCCATAGTAGAAAAGGCCTTGATAGTGGCTGGTAAATAATCATATTACAATTGTAACAAATATTTCTGCATTTTATTTTACAGACAAAATGATATTGTTTGTTACTGATTTCTGGCGGTGTTGCTGGGGCATTTTCTTTCCTTTGTTTTGTGTTAAAGTAGATTACCCTTTCCTTTTGTGTACCTATCTGTATCAACCTATAATGGACTCTATTTACAAAGGCCTTTTCACCTTATTTTGAAACAATAATGCCTGTTTTCAAATGAAAATGGGGATTGTCGCATTAAAATTAAGTGATTTTAATTTAGAAAACATAGATCGCCACAGAATACTACTGTTTCCATGGCGAACCATTTAAACATTGCATGAGTCCGTCGGCCCATTCTTCTGAATGAGCGGTACTTTGTTAAATTTACACACTGTTTGAGGATGGCGTTATTGCAATAATTCCAGCGGTCTCCCCATATACCCCCTTTAAGGAAAAGGGGGGTATGTCTATATGGAGAGACCGCTAGAATATACATATTTGCATGTAAATAAAAAAAATATGAAGTCATTTTTTTTGTAAATAATAATCAATAATTGACAAATTGCACATTGACAGCCACCTTTCTATTTATTCAGCTTACTGAAAACGTGATACTAAAATGAGTTTAGACTAAACTCATTTTAGTATCACGTTTTCAATTAGTAGAATGCCACTAAACTTTAATGCAACATATTTCTGGCACAAAATAACAGCATCTGAATGAAAACAAAGGATGAACTTTTACTCTCGCTCTATACTGAGACACTCTCGCCCTATACTGAGAATGCACCTACTGGAGTAATCTGTCGCGGAGCGCACGTTCCCTGGGCGGGAAACGCGGCATCAGGTGCGCAGCTGTGAAGTCATGGACAGAGTTCGCAAGCGCTCCGCCAGTGCTGTGTCTGTGACCCGCTTCGGGAAACACCGCCCAGGTATAGCTGTGCAACGAGTTACGCGCTCGGAGTGGGCGGAGAGGAACAGAGGGAGGAGGAGTAGCAGAGGAGATGAAATGCAGGAGGTGGGCAACAAGCAATCTAGATGTGAGGTGCGAAGGAAGATGTCGACGAAAGTGACACCGAGCAGGTCCCCAGAGATCCCATTTCTGAGTCAGAGGGTAAAGAAAAAGGACACTTCAAGCCAATGCAAGCCCATAGATAGCTGCTATGCGACTGGTAAGCTCCTGATGGCTGTGTCCTTGAGATAGATACCAATCTTATATTCATGGTTGTCCCTCAGGTACAGTATGAATGTGGGCAAATAATTTGTGTGCTAACAAAGTAAAGCTGCATACAGAGTTACATAGAGAGATAAATGCAAGTAGACTATAGCTTGTGACAATTGGACATGTGGACAGAGGCTTATTTCTAGTAATTATTCCCCTTATGTCTTTTTTTATTTTCTGTCAGTGCTTTGTTAGACAATCAGATTCTACAAGATTAAGGGCTCGATTTACTGACCTTCCTCGTTCCCTTCTTCACACTATTTACAAATACTCACCCTTCCTGCGAGGTCCCGCGATGAGCTGCCGGGTCCGCGCAGTGCTTCATATTCATGTAAATAGAGCCCTAAGAATTCTGAAATTGCAATTGTAAGAATAGCGGTTATCAATAAACAGATCCGTTGGGCAGCTTGTTTTGTTAAATAGCCCAGGGACTTTGCATATTATACTGTATATGTAACCTACGCTGTGTTTGGTAAAACCGTATAGTGTATAAAAGAATTGATTGTCACAACATAGCCTTCTTTGTTGTGCATTGTTGTTAAAGATGTCCACTGTTTTTATTATGCAGGCAACCTGGAGTCAAATATTACAAACCATTGTGAAGGTGTGGCTGTAAAGATAAACAGGAATAAAATGAAATCTAAATTTAGAAAGGTAATTGAAATATTACATGTTCAATGTTTTTTTTGTTATAATACAATTTTTCTTGTAATGTTCACACTTCCAAGGTTCATCCGTAGCAGCTGTATATCCATGTTTTTATGGCGAGTTTAAAAATGGACTAAACAGATGGTATTCATTTATAAGCTCAAGGTAGATATTAGGTATTTAGAGATTTGGATACACAAAAATTTTATGCACTCATGTGTATGCACACACATTCTACCTACTGTGCGATCATTAAGATAAACATGGAGTACAATACAAATCACAGTATTGTAATGTCCATGCAGGCGTGTTCAGAATTAACTAACGCCATTCACATTTATACTAAGTGGTAATTAACATGCACAAGTCAGTGATAAAAGAGATAATAACTGCATCTCAATATCAGTAGCCTATACATTATTATAGTGCTAAAAAAACATAAATTGCGGTTTAAAAAAAATAATTGAACCAGCTTTAATGCTTGCAACGCTATGCTATGTCCATGGCAAGCAAAGTTTTGGGCATCTCCTAGTGACTCCACAATGCCCAATAATCTGGGTTATAACTCCACAACTCTATGCCATTCCCTATACTGTAGGTTTGGCCCAGCAGTGATCAGGTCATTTGAGCAGGACAAATGATTTCATTATCCTGCACAGCGTTTTTGGACTTTTTAAAAACTTTCTACCAAATTTGCGCATACCAGATAAAATACAATAATCAGGGCAGTTAACTGAAAGATTGCGTTTATTATTTTATAGTGTGAGTCTAGCTTTAGAAGCCTATGGTTAGTAGTAATAAAATAGAAATAATAGCCCTTCTGACCTGCTATTTGCCCTGCTTTATTGCTTACTTCTAAAGTCAAATTAATTGCATTCTTTGCATGCAGGGATATATATCTTTGCTTTTGCTTACTGCACACATATAGTGACCAGCTTTACTGTTACACTGTTATTTAGACGTGGGATAGGAAACGCCACCTTTCAACTTTAATACTGTGTGCAACAGATGAAATATGACTCCCTGCAGTCAACATGGTTTTGCCCAGGTGCAACTTTGTTCTCTTTTTCAAACTCTGTATCATGAAAAAAGGTGGTAATACAAAAATGGATACAAGCTGGGAGACAATATAGATTTTATCCATCAAGAATGATGCCTTTTAGAAATAGAGACAGCCGAAAGTTATTTTTCGGATGTCTCTATTTCTTATAGGCAGCCATTTTTTTTTAAAGAATAGGTGAGTATGCTGATCGGCATACTCATCCAATCCTTTTTGGAAGCCTTCAATTTCTGGACCTGTCGCTCCCATCACAGACACCCCGGGAAAGGTAAGTAACCTCTCCGGGGACTTTTTGGGGGAGGGTTAGGCTCTGGGGAAGGGAGCGTTAGGGCCATGGAAGGGGAGTTTTAGGGTTAGGCTATGGGAAAGGGAGGGCTTAGTGTAATGGAAGGGGAGGGAAAGGGTTGGAGTTAGTTTTCATACTTACATTCGGAGCACTGTGTTTGGTGCTCCAGGGATCGATTGCTGGATAGAAACTGACTGGTTGTGAACTGCCCTTTCGGAATAGGGCCGTTTTCAGCAGGGCCCACACTCTACTGAAATATAGGAGGATCAGAAAAACTTTAGTTTCCAGAGGCACCACTAGGGACAGGGAAGGGATTAGTTAAAATTGACAGGCCATGGAATTTTAAAAGCATATGGAAACCGCTGTAATCTAATTATACTTATTATTTTCATACTTTCAAGGAAAATCTTCTTTTGTAAACTAGGAAAACAAACATATTGCAAAAATTACAAAACTTCCTGAGCCTTAAAAGTTCATTATGGGAAAATTTATGTTAAAAGCATAACACACTTTTTTACTCCATACTACTAATATCGACTAAAATATAACTTTATGTTGTGTCATTTATTTTATTTCCAGCAAGTAATGCATGATTTGGTTTTGGAACAAATGAAGCAAATGATAAAAGAAAATGAGCAGGTTAGAAAAAGGCTGCAACAGTGCAGTCAGAAAGTTAATGATGGTAAGTGTCTTAATACACATTCTAAAGTATGTTTATTGTGCATTTTATGGCATTTGTTATAAGCATTTTAGAAATACAATTTTAAAGCAGAGTCCTTTTTGGCAACTGTAGAATGACCTTTACCAGGAACAAAGTGCAGAAAAATATTGCATGTTTACTCACAACCTTCTGATTATTTTACAGAAGACAGTCTTTGACTTTAAAACCAATAAATGTAATTTATGTAAACCCTTGAGATTTGCAGATAGTATCATGTGCATATATAACAGTGAGCTAGATCCAGACCCCTGTACGCTTTACAATTGTGCGGAGGTCTGAAATTACGCATGCTAGAGGGGAGTGCATGCCCCGTTACTCCCCTCTATCGGATGTGTCCAGAAGGCTATCTTAGCTTTTACGCAATTGATCAATGTGGTCCGACCCTTTATTTTAATGCCTTTCCCAGCCTGTATGTCAGGTATACGGAATGCGTACTCGAAGGGTCGGTCACTTCAGCATACCTTCAGACATACAGAACTGAGTTCCGTACATCTGAAGGTACAATAGTGTGATGTCTGGCGCACATGTGCACCAATGTTACTTGGCAGGGCACTTACGCACATGCCTTACGTAAGTTCTCTGCCGTTATTAGGTCAGGATCCGGCCCAGTGTTATCATTATTAACATCATAGAGATGGCAGTTCAGTGTCCTGCTTCCTACAAATGGGGTTCCCTGAACAAATTGTGCTGCTGTAATCTAAAAAGATATCATTCTGGTCCATTATTATGTTGCTGATAGAAAACAATTATGATGGCATATGTGCTACTAGTGGAGGGCACATGGAAAGCTATGGTGGGGATCTATGGCAAATAGAGAGCTGTTATGGTGACATAGAAATCACTAATGGGGTTAAATTCAGGTCTTATAATGGTGGGAGGAGAGGACCTTTGAATGAGAGAGAGGAATTACAAAATTATGAAAGAGAAAATGAGAAATATGATGTGGTATTTTATTCTCTCACAAGAACAAAAAAAACCTGCACTTTGTTAAAATTTAAAACTAGCTTATTTTAGTCTATGAAGCCAGCTGGCCCTCACTGAGTCTGGACCTCAAGGAGAGCATTTCAGCAGATAGATAAGTGATATATATGACTCAGTATCCAAGTAACAACTGAGCAACTAACAAACCTGGGGTCTGTTGTCTAAATTAAATGTCTATTGTGCTCACATCTGCTCCGCCCTCCCCATGGGAGACCTATTGTAAAATGAATTGGAAAAAGAAATATATTTTTCAGATTGCATGCAGAACCTGAAAAGTGGGTGGTTTCCGCCCGCTTTTCATAAGTCTGGATCCAGTCCATAATCTATATTTTTCCAAAAAGGGTGTCTTGGAAAACATTTTCTTTTTATTCAAAACATTTTTTGGGCTAAATGTAGGGCAATATAATTATGAATTTTAGGACTGCGCAGGTAGTACTGCATTGTACATAGTACTTAGGATCAGATTTGAACTACGGACAGTCTTTAAAGACCGCGCATAGTATTTTAAGAAAGAAGAGGTTTGCCAGTGCAGACTGTACAATTTACTTTTAGTATTAATTCCTTTTAGTACTGATACAAATTTGCAGCATTTTCTATTTATTTTATTCTTTATTTCTGTGTTACTACTTGACACATAAAGTAATTATAAGTAATTGAAGTAAAACTGTGAAATAAAATAAAAAAAACCTGGGAATTTTAGTAAGTTCAAAACTAAATGAATTGAATTAATATTAAATGAATACATTTTAAAAAAGCATTTTCATACCTTTATCAATATTTTTGGAATGCTAATGCATTTATCCGACATAGGCTGTGGTTTGTGGGCTGTCTGTTGCATCCTGTATGTACTTAGAAATGCCCTGTAGCTGGTGCACATTTTTAGCTGTAAGACACATATTTACACCTGTGTTCCGGTCTAGTTTGGATGCACAAGCACACCTTTACTGTACATTGATTATGTTAATCGACCCCTTCCCTCTAAAAGAATGACCCTACATATACAGGCAGTCACAGCAGTGATTTGCACCTTTACACTGCACATGCCTAAACAAATGCACACACAAATACTGCAATCCAGAGGTATGTAGCATGGTACGTACACCATCCGGTCCAGTGAGTTCTAATATAGTTTTATGTGTTATGAATGTTTTAATATTTTTATTTTCATTCCAGGGGAAAGAACTCAGTAGAGCAGAAGAAGAAACAGCAAAAAAACGTGTTCTTGTTACTATAGTAAGACATGCCTATCGCTGGTTTAACACTTTAGCATTGTAAGCATTGTTTTTTAAAATAAATGTTATGTATCACATTAAGCATCCCGGTATATATGGTATAGCACTGTGTAATATAAGAATTGTGTTTTTCTTAGTCTATGTAAAATTGGCATATTTAGATGTCTGTTCAATTAATAAAATGTTTATTCTGATCTAGCAGGTCTTGGATCAGTATAGATATTAATAGCGTAACACATTAAGATTTATTAAAGGATATTATAAGCCAAACATAGACCACCCAAAGGTTGCTATACTCCCCTTTTTGTGCTGAATTACAACAACTCTTGAAAATAAATGGTGTGAGTATCCTTGGATGCCTCATTTCAAATCAGAACCATTGGTTAAGGTAGTGGCTCTTTTATTTAAATTAATTGAGTGGCAAACGCCATATACTATCATTTTGTCCCATTTCCTTCCTTTCCTTTTAAGTTTATTTGCAGTTCCTCATCCTTCCACAGCCCTTTCATAGTTACATTGCTGTTATCCTACTGACTGCTATTAACATCTCTATTTTGTGTTACCTTTTTCACAATCTGCTGCTCTCCCACCAGCAGCTCCTAAACCCTCATTCTTATAACACTTGTTTACCTTTATATTCACTATTCATCTGATCATCTTTTTGTAATACATGCATCTGTTTAGCTGTTCACTGACCTCTTCTCATCTTTATATTAATATGGTTGTTCCTAGCACCTCCTTCTTTGCTCCTACTATGCAGTTAAGCCCTACTTGCATGCTGCACATGAAAGATACAACAGCAATTACATCCTTGTTATTACGATGGTTATGAGGCTGCCTTCTGTATTTATCATACTCCATTACTATGTTTTATATGCAAAAGTCTTCTGATACATACATTTGTTTCTGGGAGAATATTTTGTAGGAATTTTAAGTATTAAAATGCTTCGATCAAATACTAGTAATTATAAGCAGTTGAATTGGGTTCTTCTTTTGAGGAACACGCTGACTTAACACTTTTGCCTATCTTGTATTTGAAAATTATATGTAAAACCAACACAAATAAAATGTAATGAAATCACGTTTGTCATTATTTGGAGTTATTATTGTCAAACTGCAAATACAGCCGTAAAATGGATTACCTAAAAATGCTATCAAAGGCTATGTGCTTATTTGAATAACATACATTTAAGATCTAGAAAAGGGGTTCTCAACCAGTGATACATGGACCTCTGTTTGGTGTTAGCGAACAAGCAAACAATTGGTCAATGTTGTAAGCATGACAGGTTTTTTTTTTTTACAATTTGTGAACATATGCCCCATTATACAGATAAGGGATTTCAGAGCCCTCTGCTGGCTATTGTCAGGCTTCACATGAGACTTCTCTCACACAGATTTTACACTGCGTTCTGGAGGGAAACAAATCATATTACTTCCCCAATGGAGGGCTGGGGTTGTTTTGGGTTTGAGGGGGACACAATATAAGTATTTATCACCCTAATAAGGGTTTATAAACTTCTGTAGCAGGCTCCATGTTGTTTCTATGTGACCATGTTGCTGAAGTACTTCAGTGGGATGATGCAGTTTGTGCTGATGCCTCTGACGTTACAGTTAACTTGGGCTGATGGGAGTATTATACAATTTATTAAATCATTTTTGGGACATTCATACGTTTGCAAACACACAAATCTGTTTAACATCTCCACCATTAAATTCACCCCACCTTGTGTACTTGCAGCAACTTGCCCCTTAACGCCCTGCCGACGGAAATGCTTCCTGAGGATCCAGATTCATGTTGAAAATCTTATAAGTGTGCATGCTGCACATGAGAAATATGGGTGTGTTTCACTCGCAAAGATCGGAAAATGCCAACATTTATTGTTTGGATCCGGTTCTACGTGTTTATTTTGAAGCTGTGAAAGTATTTTCTTTAACCCTTCTTTAGATTGGGTAGGAAAGTATTTTTTATTGTATTATTCTTGTATATCTGCATGTATTTGACTTGCATACTGTGATACAAGCATTGCTGCATTTACTTTTCTTTCATCACCTTTAAACCACAGAACAGGAACCTTTATTTTTACACCTGACATTTTATAATGTCAGACAGAAATGAGTATTTGGCCTTCTCAGACAGAACTGGCAGCACTATAGACATCTACAAATGAATAGCAGGTGAATGAGAGTGCATGCCAGGACAAAGAATTCTATGTTAAAAAAATCATTACTTTGATGACTGGTGAGGTGTCAAACTAATCTGTTTGCTAGCACAGTTACACTTTTTTGAAGTGGTTTTAAATGAAACGGGTATTAAATCCAGGGTACCCTAAATTCTTTAGTGCTTGATAAGATACCTGTAAAAATAACAATAACACAATAAAAACATAAACAAATTGCATTTAGAGCTAAGTGATCTTTGTTGTAATCAGAGCATAACTTTAATCGGGACACCAATAAAATGTAATAAAAAAAAATTGGCTAATCTAATTGTCAATCTTATGTATACTATGCATGTCAACTAACAAGCGTTTAATGGGGTGTAACTTGTGGGAATTTATAAAATCCACAATGTAGCTTGTTACACTTTTTTAAAATGTAACTTCAAAAATAAAAAAAATGTCATGTTCACCTGATTACAGATATTTTCTATAATGTCATTACCACAATCATTTTATTTTTGTGCACAAGTCATACAACAGTGGTTAATCGGTGTTATCACTAAAAGACTATTTTAGTATATGGCATACCTAGAGCTGTTCTTGTGGAATTGTGTTTATTTGATTTGTATACTATATTATTTTGAATTATGTTGACTGAGTTTCTAGTTCATGTTATTCATTATGTTCATGAATAAGAATTGCTTCAGAAATCTTTCAGAACTTCAGTGCATAATTATTTTACATTGCAAGTGTTGTCTTGAAATTTAGTCACTTATGTTTTCTCTACCACCATAATTATCTAAAGCAATGCAGGTTAAAATATTCCATAAAATTTTCATACCATTGGATATTTCAGCGAAACTTTCATATGACTTAAAGGTAGCCAAGCAATATAACAAAGCAATGAGAAAGGCAAGTCAGATGCTTGGTTGCATAGGGAGAGGAAGTAGCAGAAAGAGAGAAGTAGTGAAGCCCCTTTATAGATCGTAGGTACGACCTCACCTAGAATACTGTGTTCAGTTCTGGAGGCCATATCTCCAAAAAGACATAAATACATTAGAGACTGTGCAAAGAAGAACAACTAAAATGGTCCATGGCCTGTGTCACAAAACATGTATAGCTTGGAGGAGAGAAGGGAGAGGGGGGATATGATGATGAGCTTTCAAATATATAAAGGGTTGTGACCGGCTAGAGGAGGGTGGCATTGTTCAAAGGAAGAGGTGTAATAGAACATGAGGGCAAGAATATAAACTGGAGGGTGGTAGATTCAGAGGAATCTAAATCTCAAACTAAATTGAGGGTAAATAGAGTCTAGGGTCAGTATAGTTTTGAATAAACAACTGGATGGGCCATGTGACTTTTATCTGCCATCACTTTCTATGTTTCTATGTACCTTTTTCTGCCACAAGCAGAGAAATTGATTTGTTCATTTAAAAATAAATCCTCCTATCCTGTCGCTCTGGTAGAAAAAGCTTTAACATCTGCCCTCACTTTAGGTCAAAAGTCTCTACTAGAATCTCATCCAACTAAAAGGAAAAATGTCCTTTTGCATTTAAAAGAGAAAAAACAGTCTTCGTATCCAGCTTCAACCTTTCAGCTGGAAAGATCTGTAAAATTTTACAGAAAAATTTTACAACACTCTTTTTAGATCCCTTAATGAAAAACACCCTGCCACCAAACCTAGGTTTATTTTTAAAAAGGCAAGAAACCGGGAGACTTCCGGTGGGCGGCACATTTAGAATGGCCGCATTTTAGCTGAGCTCCGTCTTACTGCCCCAGTCCATTGTCATTAGCCTCTTTCGAACAGGCTCCAGGATCATCAGTAGACCCAGCCAAGATTTGGAGTACAGGGAGCGTGCTCTTACTTGGACTGGGTGAGATTGGGCAGTGAGACATTAGTTTACGCCCCAGAGTCCGGCGTAGAAGTGGGCCTGCTGTGCGGAGGACGGAACGGGTGCCACTCCGGCGGATTACAGCCACCTTTCTTCAAAACAGAAACGGCGATCCCGATCAGTACCAGAACGGTGTTGCAGAGATACTTGGAGCAAGCTTGGGTGCCCGCGTGGAACCGCCCGCCATTTTGAGAGGGTGCTGCAAGTTGCTGGGGACGGCGGCGGTGCTGAAAAGAACAGAGGAGCAACAAGCGCTGCTGTAAAAGACCATCTGTGATCAGCTTCTAGTGGAGAGAGGTGAGCCAGCGTCCCAGATCCCCAGGTGTGACCCAACAATACAGAGGAGGGGTGGGTGGCGCTATCGGCCGCTTCCAGCAGCCATTTTGGAACTAGCCCCTTAAGATTCCTATAATCCTGCAGTAACTGTCTAGACTATTGAGCACTCTCCATAAAGAGAATATAAACCTCCCACACAGATTACAATATAATCCACAATTGGAGGAGCTTGAGGGCGCTCTTAACTGATATATTGGAACTCATTTTAATAGACCTAAGGCATCTGATCATTTAAAGCACCGGCCCTGAGATTTCACATACTTGCTAAGTAAAGGCCCCTGTACTCTAGACAGGGAATACAACACCTCCCAAGAAGATTATAATCCACCTCACAGTTGGTGGAACTTGGTGGTGAGGAGGAGACACTGCATCCAGCAATTTGGTCCTAACTCCCTGAGTGAGCTGATTCTTCTCCCCCCCTCTGGCAACTGACTGGGGAAAGCCGCTGGATGGCGTGGGGTACCTTGCGGTAGAAAACACACCTACTGAGTTCTTTTGAGCAGTGCGTTCTGAGGAGAGGAGCCAGGAGTAGTTGTCTGCAGAATGGGCTCTGATCATCTGGGAACCCATTAATTTAATTACCAAAAGGACTGTTAGATCAGTGTTGTTCCTGCTGCTGCTGGGACTTTAGGGGACATAAAAGTCCCAGTTGAAAACAACTAACAGCTAACCCTTTATAATCAGCATATCCTGGGAACACACATCTCACGGAGCTATCAGTTAAAGGGCTTCGCTCTCCAGACGGACATATCATCTGGCAAAGAGATTACACATAGTACAGGGAGACTTATGAGTAGGTGACCTTGTGGCTACACTACTAATTAATACCACACTTACCCAATACCTTCACGCCTGCAGTAACGTTTCTGCTTTGTAAAAGGAATCCTAATATTGGAGTGATAAAATTTCCATATGCTGATCAGGAGATTGCTCTTTTCGGTTGGAATTGAGGGATAGTGGTTCCTAATTCTGTGCGCATACTGCAAAGGTGCCCTATTCTCTCTACATCTTGGGCGCAGGGACTTGTCTGTTGTCGCAGTGGTCGCATCTGATACGTCACAATACACAACACAATTGACTAATTCCTACAGCTGAATCAAATTGTATTTATCATCAAGAAAAGTATCTTGCTAATTGTGTGTAACTCAGCTATTCTGGAGCCAGGGACACCTGAGGAACTGTTTGGACATCTTAGCTGAGTAACCTCATATGTAAGGTGAACTCAGGATTCTTTCTGAATTTTATTCCTGAAGTGGGTTATAGGACTTGCATTGCATAGCACGCCTCTGCAACAGGAAATTAGTAATAATATTATTGGTACATCAAGTATAATACTGTTAAATAGAATAATGTAAGTTTATGTACGTACCCTGTTCTGATTGAGGAATCACCATAGAAAGCCTTCCTCCTGACCTATTGGTAGCTTTGTACCTTTGTAGCTTTGTACCCTGGGTACAAACTTTTTTCTTTAGGATATCTCATTATTCCATAATTGAAATCTGAATAGAGTTTGATCTTGTATAATTTGGAAGTAATTACCTGGATCACAGTGCAGCCATCATTGGTTGAGGGCATGCACAAATACTACAGTAAAACGGGCACAGCCAAAGGTTCTGCTCCTTCAGACATGAGCAACATGGGGAAAACGAGGGCATCAAAAGCTAGCCCCAACACGTCACCACCTTCCCCCCCTCTCCAGCCTGCTACTTCCTCGCCACAAAGGCTCTGCAATTACCACCAGGGGCAACATTGGCGGAGATGGCTAAAGAATTCTCTCTCCTGCTGATATCAGCTTTTGATAAAAGGTTTGAGGCTTTCCAGACCTCATTGCATAATATCGCATTGATATCGCTTTTGCAGCGATATCTGCCAATACGGCAAAAATTCAGTCGCTGGAACAGCGAGTCAGCAATAATGATGATGCTATCTTGACATTGCAGAACGACTCGGGCCAATATCTAGCTCAAATTCAGTCACTCAATGATAAAATTGATGACTTGGAAAACAGAAATCGCAAAAACAATCTGCATTTTATAGGCATCCCAGGGCATATTAAGGGCCCAGAACTTCTGTCATTTCTGTCGCAGCCATTACCAGCGGCTTTTGGGGGTCGCCGATTCTATGGGAACTCCCCAGATAGAGAGAGCTCACCGGATGGGTAGAATGCAAACAGATTCTCAAAATACATCCCGACCTGTGATTGCTAGCTTCCTGGATTTTAGAGCTAAGGAACAAATATTAATGGCCTACAGACGAAACTCTCCTGTGACTGTTGGAGGAAACAGGGTACTCATTTTCCAAGATTACTCTGTTGCTGTCTGAAGAGAATTCACCCCGATCTGTAAGCATCTAACCGAACATAATATCAGATTTACCCTGATGTACCCAGCTAAACTGCGGGTTATTGTAAACGGTCAGACATGTATCTATGATGAT
>WWET01002637.1:61703-76374 GCA_011038615.1 Limnodynastes dumerilii | reverse complement strand
CTACCTACTGCAGTATTAGGAACCACTATATGTATCACCTGGGATGCTGAGACGGGGTTCCTCTGTTTCTCTTTTTACTAAATGTTTGTACTATGTGTGTTTATGTTGTCTGGAGTCTGAATTTTAGGACACATGAAATATGTATAAAATAAAGAATTTTTGATTGATACAAATCTAATTTGTGATTTGGTGTGCACTCTTATATGTGGTCTTTAAGGTTCCTTGTTGGATTCTTTATACTCTTTCTACTATATGGATACCATTGAGTAGCACCCACTCTACATGAGCATTATGAGACTATGTGGAGTATCACTTTGAGTTATATGTATTAGACTGGTGCGGGACAGGTTCTTGTTTTTTTTCAAACATAAATATCATGACTGACTTTCCTGCATCATCTTTGCCTTAACAAGTGACCCCTTCTCAGACATAAGCTGCTTATAAAAATATTTAATCCCTGATAGGTTTAAATATCTTTCAATATGTTCTATACTGTCTAAAAATCTCCAAAGAAAAAATGTATTTTATATTTCATGTAAAATATAAATTCTTATATGAAATGGACACGTTACTATAAAGACAAAGATCCAAATTATTTTTACCAATATATTCTGACAAAATGACGTATGAAGAACACAGATTGCAACCTTTTTGCTAACTCATTACTCATTTTTATTAAACTCCATAATAACAATAGAAATATAAAAAAAAATGCTTCCCTAAATTAAAGAAATTAGCAAAATAAAAAGTAAAAAATGACATCCAGTATTCCACATACAGTATATATCGAGGAGGATGAGTTTTATATATGAGGGAAAATATCAATCATGCTGCTAACACTGACTTGACAAGGAATAGCGACATAGATTGATAGATGCATATGATGAAGTGTGCATAATCCCAAGTCATTAGTTCTCTTGAGGAACAATTTTTTCCTTATGTATTATTTTAAAGATTACCATAGAAGGTGATTTATTATAAGGAGTTACAAAGTTTCTTGTATTGTATTGCTGTTCTTGTATGTATTGCTGTTTCGTCATTTGTACCAGCTCGTATCAATCAGAGGTGCCCTTTAACTAAAGGACCTTATAATATTTAACTTCTTTACAAAGCACCAAAACACTTTGGCAAAGTTCTTATGTAGAGTACGGAATACATGCATGGTGGATCCTTAATTGACTTTGTATATTTGGTGTTAGTGGCGGAGATGTAATGAAGAAGGAGGACATGAATTATTACTTTATCTATAGCATACATAGACACATATAGAAACATAGAAAGTGATAGCAGATAAGAGCCACATGGCCCATCCAGTCTGCCCAGTTGTTTATTTAAAACTATACTGATCCTAGACCCTATTTACCTTCAATTTAGTTTGAGATTTAGGATATTCTTATATTTATCCCAAGCATGTTTAAACTGTTCTACTGTGTTTACCTCAACCACCTCAGATGGGAGGCTATTCCACTTATCTATCACCCTTTCAGTGAAGTAATTTTCCCGCACATTTCCTCTGAATCTACCACCCTCCAGTTTATATTCATGCCTTCGTGTTCTATTACACCTCTTCCTTTGTAATATACCTCTTCTCCTCTAGCCGGTCACAACCCCTGATATTTTTGAAAACTGCTATCATATCCCCATTCTCCCGTCTCTGCTCCAAGCTATACATGTTTAGTTCCTTTAGCCTTTCTCGGTATGTTTTGTAACATATGTCATGGACCATTTTAGTTGCTCTTCTTTGCACAGTCTCTAATGTATTTATGTGATAAAAAGCGCATTTTAAATATTGTAAAGGCAGTGAGCAAGGAAAGGGAGGTTGATGTTATTATCCATCTTGGGACAAATGACTTAGCCAATGCTGGAGTTGTGGCTGTCAGAGATGAATTTAGAAAGTTGGGAACTGCTCTTAAACAGGTGGCAAATACTGTGACTTTTTCTGAAGTGCTGCCAGTACACAGATATGAAGAAGGTAGAATGTGGCGCATTCATGATTTCAATCTGTGGCTTAGGAAGTGGTGTCATGAGGAAGGATTTGGGCTCATAGAACATAGCCATTCCACCTGGCAAAATAGGAACTTGTATAAAAAGGATGGCTTACACCCATCTTCTGTGGGGACAGATATTCTAAGTGAGCAGTTTGAATGCTTTATTAGAAACCATTTAAACTAGGAGAGGGGGGCAGTGATACAAATAATAAAAATAGCTGCTCCCCTAACCAAAAAGTGTTGTGTGGCCAGTCAATAATGACAGATAATATAGCCACAGCAACAAATGGAAAAGAAAATATAGAAAGCAATATAAACATATCTAGCAATAATAATAAACTGAGAAATAGGAGATTAATTATGCAACCTCTCAGAGCAATGTGTACAAATGCTAGGAGCTTAGGAAATAAAATCCCTGAATTAATCGCAATAATGGCAAGTGATAATATAGATATTGTGGGAATAACAGAATCATGGTGCAATGAAAATCATGACTGGGACCTAGCTATACCAGGTTATAATTTATTTAGAAAGGATGGAGTAGGAAAAATTGGAGGAGGAGTATTAATGTAGGAAGGGTTAAATTCTACTTTAATAGGGTGTATTAGAGAAAAAACTGAGGCACTTTGGGTAACCATAGAAACCCAGGGTGTTATTCTTCGTACTGGAGTGATATATAGGCCACCAGGGCAAGAGGAGGAAATGAACAATGTTCTGTTGCAAGACATTGCTAAAATGCAATTAATAGGGGAGGTAATAATCATGGGAGATTTTAATCTACCTGATGTAAACTGGGATAAGTCTTCAGCAAGCTCCACTAGAAGTGGAGACATTTTAAATTCATTACAGGGAGTATCCCTTAAGCAACTGGTGAAAGAGCCCAGTCGCAAAGAGGTCATCTTAGATTTGGTACTTACAAATGGTGACCGAATATCAGAAGAAAGTGTGGGTGAGAACCTAGGATCCAGTGACCATCAACATTATGGTTTAGTATAGCGACTGAAAGAGAAACGTGCCACACAAAGACGAGGATGCTAGACTTTAGGAAGGCAGATTTTGTGGAAATGGGAAAATGTGTACGTGATTCTTTGGCAGAGTGGAGGCACAGGAAAGGAGTTCAGGAGCAGTGGGGAAATTTAAAAAATGCATTTTTAACAGCAACAGACCGTTATATAAGAATGGTTAGAAAAAAAACCATTAAAAGAAAAGCAATGTGGTTTACAAAAGAGGTAGCAACTATAGTGAAAGCAAAAAAGATGGCCTTTTGGAATTATAAGCAATCTCAGAGTAATGATGACAGGGAGGTATATTTTACAATGCAGAAGGAGGCTAAAAAGGTTATCAGAGAAGCAAAGGCTCAAACTGAAGAAAAACTGGCCCACTTGGTACAAAAAGGGGACAAAAGTTTTTTTAGGTATATAAATGAAAAAAAACGAACAAAGGAGGGTATTGTAAGGCTCAAAACTGAAAGTGGAAAGAGGGTATCATAAGGCTCAAAACGAAGAGCGGAATTCTTATTGAGGGTGAAAGGGCTATGGCAGATCATCTTAACAAGTATTTCTGTTCAATATTCACAAAAGAAAGAGAGGGGAAGGGTCCACTTTTGAATGGGAAGACAATTAATATAACGGGGGCAATTACTACTACTTTCACTGAGGAGCAGGTATTAAAAGAACTTTCAAAATTGAAAGTGGACAAATCAATGGGACCAGATGGGATATATCTGAGGATGCTAAAAGAGCTTAGAGGGGTGCTGGCAAAACCATTAACTGAATTATTCAATCAGTCACTAATACTTGGGGTAATTCCAGAGGACTGAAAAATAGCAAATGTTGTCCCGCTGCATAAAAGTAGGGAAGAAGCGTCAAACTACCAACCAGTGAGTCTAACATCGGTAGTAGGGAAATTGATGGAAAAACTGTTAAAAGAACAAATTGTACAGTATCTTAAATCCAGTAACTTACAAGATCCCAAGCAGCATGGATTCACTGGGGGAAGATCATGTCAAACAAATCTTATTGAATTTTTTGACTGGGTCAATAGAGACAAAACCTGAAAAAAATAAAAATTAATAACATAATTTATATTTAGATTTTGCAGTTTAGTCAGATATTAATCTCAGGGAGGGTGCTACAGATGCCACTCTCTCTGGCAGGAATATAATAAACTAAATTAAGGGAACAAATGATTAATAAACTGTAAAAGGAAACAGACTTACCTGAACTCATCTTGCAAAAGGAGAGGATCTAGTGGTCTAAGAAGTCTCTTCTGTATTTTCATTGCTCTGTTGATCAGCTGCTGCTGAGACCTTCTCTTTACACAGCCACTCTGGGTCACAAGGAGCATGGGAGTGCAAATTTCAGCGTAACGTCATGGCATTGCATGGGGTGCTCTGCGGAGAATGGGCAAACGCAGGTTTTTTTTTTGTTTTTGATTTTTCTTTTATGCTTGTAATGCATGTGAGTTATATTAGGGGTCTGGACATGGCACTTACTATAATATATGTTGTTTATATTATGGATTGGGAATGGCACACTATATACAATATATAGTGAGCCATTCTTAGACCCTAATTTAACCCACCTGTACTTTATAATGCCAAAATATACCCCAAATATTCATTATACTGTGTCATTCCCAGACCCTTAAAATATCCCACATATATTATAGCATGTTCCATTCCCAGACCCATTATATACCCCACATGTACTTTATATAGTCTGCCATGTCCAGACACCTTAATATAGCCCACATGTAATACATGTGGGGTATATTAGGAAATAGAAAAAAACAGTTTCAAATGGCGCTATACTAGTCGGTCCCAATCAATAGAATTCGAATGGTCAGCTGCTATTTTTGAAGGGAACCACCCTTCAACCAAAAACCAGAAAAAGACAGAAAAATAGCGCTGTGACTCATGCAAATACTAAAGAAGAAATATAAAAGATTTTATTGTTAAGAAATAATAAACAACTTCACATTAAATAGCTACATCAGTAATTCACTGATGGACACATTTAAAAAGTACCCCACACTTGTTGTAAAAAGGTTATAAAAATCAACTCTTAATGGAGAATAACGGTGTATAGAAATATAGCAAGCTTCAAATAAGGCAATTCATTCCTTAAACCACATAGTACATTCAAAGCTACAATGTTGCACAGGCAGCCTCCAGATAGAATGAGGTAGATGGTATTAGCACTGAAATTCAGATGGCAATAGATCAATTATCACATTTAGAGCCACAATGTAGCAAAGGTAGCCTCCGGAAGTCAGGTCTGTTGAATCAGCAAAGGTTTTATGCTTTATGGTCACTGCTGCTTCCAATTGAGAACCCAGCTGGGTGGGCCGCCAGGCACCGCGTCCTCAGTCGATTCTTCGTGAAAAGCAATGTCACTCTCACTTTATCTGCTGCATTTACCAAAGCTTGCATTGATTGTAACACAGTGTGTACAGCTGTGGGTGTCTGGACTCCAGACCCCCACAGCTGTACACACTGTCTTACAATCTATCGATTGCTGTCCTAAATTTTTCTTTTTGGTTTAATTTTACTGGTGTGGCAGACATCGGTTTTGGGATTCTAATGTGTTGGTTTTTAGGCGAACATTATTCATAAATACAATTAACAGATGCTTCCCTAGAATAATTCACTGGGTTGACTTTTTTCTTTGATACTGTAATTGTTTATCATTCCATTTAATATATTAGGCTATATAACTGACAAATGTGCCCCAGCACACCAGGTGACAACAAGATAATGAAAGAATTTCATGAAACAAGACAATATCAAATTCAAAGCCAAATAACCATACATTTTTGTTTAGTTATTGAAAAGTGCATCTGCTGCTTAACCATTGCCACTATTTTGTAAATTAGAATTTTCCACTCCATTGATTTTAAAGAAATCTAAACAATGTATTTATCTACAACCCCTTTTCTCTGGGGACTTGTGTATTATAATGAGAAATGAAGGATATTTTGGGTCTTCTGTTTGATCAGTATAGATTAACTACTCTGTTGGATATAAAGGTTTTGTGGCTGTTGGATTTATAGTATAGTATAACTGTAAGCTATTTTTATGAGTTCTTTCTTTCTTTCTTAGTTTGTTTTTGTATAATTTTCTAGTTTTAAAAGTTTTTTGTTTTTCTTTGTGTTTATGTTCTATTAATAAAATATATTTTAATAACACATTTGTCCATTTAAAATTTTGTTAGATGTTCTGTTATTTGTATTCAGACTGTACAAGAGACATTATTTACAGTGCATCCGGAAAGTATTCACAGTGCTTCACTTTTTCCACATTTTGTTATGTTACAACCTTATTCCAAAATGGAATGCTGTAGCTCTGATAGAGTGACCATTGGGTTCTTGATCACCTCCTTGACTAGAACCCTTCTCCCCCGATCGCTCAGTTTAAATGACCAGCCAGCTCTAGGAAGAGTCCTGGTGATTCCGAACTTCTTCCATATATGGATGATGGAGGCCATTGTGCTCATTGGGACCTTCAAAGCAGCAGATATTTTTCTTACCCTTCCCCAGATTTGTGCCTCGAGAGAATCCTGTCTCCAAGGTCTACAGACACTTCCTTTGACTTCATGCTTGGTTTGTGCTCTGACATGCACTGTGAATTGTGGGACCTTATATAGACAGGTGTGTGCCTTTCCAAATCATGTCCAATCAACAGAATTTACCACAGGTGGACTCCAATTAAGCTGTAGGAACATCTCAAGGATGAGCAGTGGAAACAGGATGCACCTGAGCTCAATATGGAGCTTCATGGTAAAAGCTGTGAATACTTATGTACATGGGATTTCTTTATTTTTTTATTTTTAATAAATTTGCAAAAACTTCCCAAAAACTTTTTCACGTTGTCATTATGGGGTATTGTGTGTAGAATTTTGAGGGAAAAATGAATTTATTCCATTTTGGAATAAGGCTGTAACATAACAAAATGGGGAAAAAAAAGTGAAGCGATGTGAATACTTTCCAGATGCACTGTATAGGCAGAGTAAGTCTATATAAGTAACCAGGGATTGGTCATCAGCTAGCTTGTAGAGCAAGACTTAAGCAGGTTACATACTGGGGCTTTTCAGCATATAATCTTTCCAATCACACAAGTAAAAGACAGTTTCACCAGATATCTTCACTGTTCAAAGATCTCCTAATAGACACAGTGCACACTTGCAAAAAGAAAAATATATCTTTTCGTTGTTGATCTGGCATATTAGCAGCTCCAAAAGATCAAATCAAAAGATCACAGACCGTTTAAAAATATTTTTGAGCGTCTTTGGACAGTACACACTGGAAAGATATCTTATGAAATGGTCTTTTGATTGTGTGATTGGAAAGATTATCTGTTAAAAAATCCCCAGTGTGTATCCACCATTAGCCCTTTAGCCTTTTAACGAAAAGAAATTCAGATGTTCTACTACCTAGTAGCTGACTATGGGATCCCGGGATTAGCCACTAAGGCCCCCAAGGACAGAAATTGGGTGCTCTCTGACTTGTCAAATATCATTTCAGGCAATATAATGATACATATTAACTAACTAAAATAAATAAATGGTTTGTCATTGAAATGAAGGAAGCCCCAGTGTCATAAGAAACATTGCTTGGAGTGTGTGTGGTTGAGACCATGCATGATTTTCATACTGCTTTCATTTGAGGAGTTGCACAAAAAGAAGATTCATGCTTAAAAGTAAGCTATAAAATTAATAGTATAGCTTCAAAGTAATCCATATACTAAAGCAACAATTTATGCGCATTTATTCAAACACGGTCTACTGCTACACATTCAAGACATTTGTACACATTTTTAGCTTGCTGTCTTTGCCTATCTCCATATAGTTGGCCTAGGAAGATAATCAGACAGTGAAGATACATTTTTTACTGGAATTCTTTAACTCAGACTCTTTATTTTACTGTTGCGTTTACATTTACAACATTAGTTAAAAAAGAATCATGTGTAGTAGACACTTCTGGTTCAAAGAATAACAATGGATCTTGTCTTTAAGATGTATTCCATTTGCACCCATTTTAGATTTACACACAGCTGACAGCTAATTGTTGGTTGTATGTATTTTAGAATACGGCCCCATTCCAAAAATACCACCACCAGACTCGATGCTTCCTGAGCGCTTCCTGAACATCTGGGCAGGTTAGTGCAGGGGGGATGTATTTTGGTAGAGTGGTCTTAGGGTTAGGTTTTGGGTAGGGGATGGGTGGGAGAAGGGGAGACAGGATTAGGCTGCAGGGAAGGAATGGAGCTTAGAAAGGGAGACTTAGGGTTAGGCTTCGGGGAAGGGAGTCTTTGGGTTAGGCTGCGGGGAAGGGAGTCTTTGGGTTAGGCTGCGGGGAAGGGAGTCTTAGTGTTAGGCTGAGGGGAAAGGAGTGTTAGGTTAGGGTTAGGCTGCGGGGAAGGGAGACTTAGACTTAGGGTAATGGAAGGGGAGGGTTGGGGTAAGAATTGGTAGAAGGATTGTGATTGGGGAAATAGAGAGTGTTACTTACCTGTTTGCGGCTGGGCAGGAATTTTCTGATGAGCTCCATCCTTGGGAATGGAGTCTCGAAAACAGACCTTTCAAAAAAGGGCCATAGTATGTATGCAATTATGTTGATGCAAACCGGAATGTGGTGCCAGCTTGGCTTTGGAGGGGTATTTAATGCCAGGGAATGGATGATGACCGTAGTCATGGTCCAATGAGTAAGCTCCATGCAGACTTGAAGAGTAAGTATGCACAGATTACAGCAGAACATTTGCACCAGTCACAGGGTATGTCTAAATCCAGGAAACTGCTAATGGCCAACACTGTAAAGCCTATGTAGAACCATTGCTGTATCCTTTAACCATGTAAACTCTTTGATAAAAGCATGGCAAAGTTGTTTATGCATTTTAAATGTTATTTATCATTTAGTTTTATTTCAAACTAATTTCATTCATGACAGTGGATTGGATTCAGACTTCCAACAAATGGTTTTCTGTGCGGTTGGATCGGAAATCCTCAGAGTTTGCAATCTGCACATGTTCATGCATTTGGTAATCTGACTGGAACTCAATCAAGTGTGAACAGATTCAAAAACTTAAGGTAGGGTCCTGGTATTGGAAGCCCTTGCGAGTGAGGAGAGTGGCTCCCTGAGAGCTCGCACAGATGCGTAAACACTGTGGGAATATTCCATCTGGTAATCACTTTGGAGATACAAATTCTGCCTGAGAAGATCTGTGGATTTGGATTTATATAATCAATATATTCACATTGCCAATTAAGTGCTCACATACCATAACAGTCATCTACTCTGCACTTACATTTGCATCTCTGGGGTAGGAAAAGTAGCTGCTGTTGTACTTGGCTTATGTTATTTTATGTTATGTGTCTGTACGCAACCTGCTGTACTCTTCTTTATCAACTCTAAATGACATTGCAAAAATATATCTATTCAACAGTGGCAGCTGGGATCATCAGTGATGGCATTTTAGATCCAGTGCAGTCATTTATATTTTATCATTGTTTTATTTAATTCAGCAATAAGTAGTCGTTGACTGGACTTCCATCGCTGCTGCATCTGTAGCCCCAAACACAGGGGCAGCAAGGATCCAATGACGGATCCCACTGATTCTAGACTTCCATGTGAGTGAAGGGGGTGGGCAGCATAGAGGCTCAGTAAGTAGCACTTGTGCATCACAGTACTAAGGTCATGAATTCTGGAAGTATGGATAGTATGGATGGTGCTTAGCATGCGCACTTGTCTCAGAAGTTCTATGTACCACACTGTGGGCCTCCTTATTTAGGTTTTCTCAACAATGGTACATTGACATTTGGTGTGACCATTACTAATAAAAAAGTATCATTGATATAGACCATTGAAAACCAATTTACTACTGATACAAAAATTATATATTTCACTGCAAAATTGAATAACTGGTAAGAGATGTCGAGGTTAAATAAGTAGATATACACATCTCTTACCAGCTTCCATCTGTAGTGGTAGTCAAAGTAGCAAGCTAGAAATAAACCAGAGTGGTCAGAGTGTTGAGGAACACTAACAGAGGTAGAAAGAGACCTGTTGTATTTGCAACAACAAAAAAAATCACAACATTGACAATGATGTAGCCTACACTATAAGGTTTACATTTGGGAGGATATCTCTTCATAACGCTGGCTTAAAAAATTGAAATCCATTTAAGATAAATAATAAATTCCTTAAATTGTCTTTCCTCCTGTGTCTCTCCAAGTACAGGAATGGTCTGACATTTAGGGTCTGCTGGCATCTGTATTTCACTGGGGAAATGTGTAAATAAAAAACACATGAGAAAGGTTAATGAATAACACACCCCAGACCCCCCCATCCTACAGTTACTGCAGATTCAAGGCATTCATGAAATCTACATCTGTTAAGACATGGCAAATAAAAAACAAGATGCTCAAATGGTATAATATATATATTCATTATTTATTAGTTTACTGGTTTATATTGTAATAACTATTTTTTTTCCTACAGTATATCCAGGAACTTAAGTAGTTTGGGGCAGATCCTGAACTACGCATTTCCGCGAATTTACGTGTGGCGTAGGCGTAAATTCGCAGATTTGTACGCACTGCGCATGCGCACCGCAGAAAATACGCACATTCACGTAGCGTATTTTCAAACGTATTGGTAATTCACGTATTGCTAACGTAAATACTTACGTGGTGCCAAATTAAATTTACGTTAGTCAACAATACGTGTGTTTTACGTGAAGTAGGCGGGGGGTGGTATTTAAAGTGTACAGTATGGGCGTGCTAAGCTGCGTACGTTCGCGTAGTCTGTACGCCCGTTAGCGGACGTATGCTGTTACGTTAGGAAAAGTTAAGGTAGGGTTTGGGTCGCGTAATTACCGAAAATACGTCCGTGCAAGGGGTGTGCCGTGGGGAGTGTATTGACCTTACGTGTACGAAAATACGCACCGCTAAAATACGTACGCACACACGTAGTTCAGGATCTACCCCCTTGTTCTTAGCAATATTAGTTATAGTAATTAAATGTCAATAGTTCTTATACATTATTCTATGTCCATTTTCAAATTATGAGACACTGTAAATACTACATAATTAACATGCTTAATGAGTCACATTATTTCATATGGCACAATATTGCACTAGTCTATACTAGACTTTTTGTGTCTCTAGCAATAGACATTATGTTTTTTCCCCTTGTATTGGTCTTAATCTGGTCTTTAATAATACATGGCTATAACACATCATGCATTTTAATTATGCTATATGTATTCTGGTGCTATCTGTAATGTGCACGTTTTGATCATGCAAACATAATCAGTAATTACTGGTGTTTCCCTAAGCATTTAATGACAATTGCACAGTTAGATAAAGGTAAATAAATTAGAATTCAGCCATCCATGCTCGGTTATTTTAACCTGTAGGAGGCATTGCTGCTTAAAAGTGTAGGCTACAGATCATTTTACAAGTATTTTCAGAACTATTCATATCGGCCGCCAGATGGCGCTACTCTACAGGTGAACAGTAAATCTGCTCCAGACTGAGTGCCGCAGGAACAGTGTGCAGCAATAGGCGCCTTGTTTCCCTTAGTAGCTCTCAGCAGCCGCCGTTTCCGGATCGTTGTCTGCATCAGCACCACGGACAGCGCTCAGAGCTGCTGCCATCAGAGTGGCCATTGGGAACAAGCATCTTGCTGTGAGTATTGTTCTTGGTCACCCGAAGCTTACAAAGGTAAAGTCACTCCCTGGCTGTACAAATGATAGCAGCCATGAATAATGCAATTAGAGACGATTTCATGTGCTAAATATGTATGTTTTTACATACATGTAAAAACATGTATGTATGATGACCATCCATCGGGTATAGCCCAAAGCTTCTAGACATTGCACACTATTGTAATAAGAGCACAATAGTTAGGTCAGTGTTACCATCGTTTTTTTGTATTCTGGTCATGTATTCTCACCTCCATTTCTACATATGTATGATTTTATATTCATTTATGACATTTTCTTTCTTTTACAGGTCTGGGAATATAGGACTAAGGATGGTAAAGCTGGGGAGTAACCTGAGTGACAAAAACAGTAAGGATCCTTCTGGTGAAGATGGATTTCAGACGGTGCCTTTGATCACACCCTTGGATGTAAATCATCTGCAGTTCTCTGCCCCTGAGAAGGTAATATTTTAGATAGATGTCCTTTCTTAAATGGCAGTAAAGCACATTAAGAAGACTGCTGAGTCTTCTTGTCCTATCTACTGGCTATTAAATTGGCATCACATACATGTGTTGTTCAATTTGAGCCTGCATATTGCCACAATTTTCACAGAGAGGAATATTCTAGTAGAAGTTAATAATGGTGGGCATAGTCACATTGAGCAAGGCAATTTGCTAATTTAGTAAAGCACAATATGTTTTAATATTTTAGGTTTATATTTTGCATCACACAAATTGATGTTGTTTTATTGTTTTCACAAAATATGCAAATTTTACAGTGTATTGTTATACCGTATTATTTATTTCAAAATAGGCAAAATGTAATAAGTGTGTGAAATTAAATATAAAGTATTAATTATATATGAAGCTCAGACTATTGTTTTTAATTTTTCTTAAGATAATGAACATAATGTAATTTAATATAATAAATATAATGGACACTGTAGGCTTAATAAACTGTAGATTCTATGACCTTAGGAACAGTGATTTGGAAACTGAACACACTTCTAGAAATATCTATACAGCATAAAGAACCCTAAATAATTATATCTCAAACACTTTTATAATGTATAAATAGATGTAGATTTTTTTTAATACTGTAAAGCGTTTTATTTCTTTCTTTATTTTCTTTATTACTACAAAGTGGTAGATGTAATTTAAAAATTAAGATACACCAAAAACTGTTACTCAGTTATGTTTTTTTTCAATCGAAGTATAGAGTTAGTGTTTAAAGTTCACTTATAAAAGTAACATTATGCTTAGAAATGACAAAATGCATTAGTCTTAAATGCTAAGTATACAAAACTGCAATATTATTTGTTAATAAGATTATCGTAGGCAGTTTTACATAGTAAGTAAAGGCTGGTGAGGACTGTTACATGGTGACATGTAATTCACTAGTACATTCACAGTTGACTAATGTTCTCATTAGGTTGGCTGCTTTAATTTTTGTCACGTGCATTTTCGTACTATTATCAAATAGGATTCTCATTTATATTGTTTGCTATGTAAAGAGAAAAGAATAAAGGAATATTGCTTCTTTATTCAATGTTTTTTGTCCACAGTTTATAATAAATAATATTTTATAAATAGTATTGTCCGCTGCTGGTCACACAAGTTAACGCTATTTACATTATTTTCAAGCTCAATTTTACTTTTTGTGCTGTGAATTGACATATTTCATAAGCATCTTTTTCCTAAAAATATTAAGCTATAAATATGTTTTATAATGTGTATCTTCCGTTTCTCAGAAAATAAAGGTGGACATTTTTTGGACTTGTACAAGGCCTGATTAGGGGTCTTGTGTCCCTAGGTTAATATACATTTCTCACTAACAATAACTGAATTTTTATTATATCAACTAGTCACTTATTTGTAACATTCAAACTCTAGAGAGCAATGCAAATTATAGGTAGACATAAATGCATTGCAGAAATGAGGGCCTAGTACATTTCCCTTTACAAATCATCAAGGACAACTTTAGCCTAAAGTACAGGCACTGTACTTTAATAAGATAATTATTTATAACTCAATATATATTCATATCTTCTTATACAGAAGATACATGTTTTGTTGGCAGCAAGGAACAGGGCATGAAAGAGCACCAGCATGTCTTTCTATTATAACATTTAAATAACAAGCTTCCAAATGAATGTGACTTAAATTCTATTTACAAGTAAAATGACAATTTGACCCAATGATATGAATATTTTTGGTGAGACATTTGAGTATATCTTCCAAATGTTCCAAATGCTGATAATATAGAACTTCCATTAACTGTCCGCTTCCATCTACACTCGATCTAACTTCTGACTAATGACTCTTTCAAGGCTTATTCTGATAGGGTGCTGGGTTTGTAGGAGGGGTTTAGTAATACAATGTACAGTATAGGCAGGGAACTGTACTTCAAATCCACTGCCATTTTACCGGTAATTGTGAAAGGATTGAAAGAGTTAAAGTAGGTTCCTGGTCTTGGAAGTCTATGTAAGCAATGAATGGTTACCCAAGCGCTTGCACGGATGTATGGACACAGCACATCCCAACAGCATAACACAACAGCATGTGTTCTGCAATGTGAACGCAGCATAATTGGATATTAGGATTTGGTCCATAGTGCAGTTTTCAAGGAAAAACAAAAAGCACTAGACACACGATAATAATAAACAGGAGTCAGGGCCTGACTCCAATCACTCCACTGTGTTCCAATACTATCTTTATCTCAGCTTTAAAAATAAATAGTATGACTAAAGTCATTAATGTTTTATAGGTGGTTGTCAAGACAAGGACAGAATATCAGTCTGAACAAAAGAACAAGAAAATAAGAGTGCCGAAAATTGCAGAGTTCACAGTCAGCTTCACTGATGGGGTGACTGAAAGGTTAAAGGTATATCTGTGTTCTTTTCTTTGAAATTCATAGCAGTCATATCTATCTATCTATCTATCTATCTATCTATCTATCTATCTATCTATCTATCTATCTA
>WWET01002637.1:42051-60590 GCA_011038615.1 Limnodynastes dumerilii | reverse complement strand
TATCTTTCTATCTATCTATCTATCTATCTATCTATCTATCTATCTATCTATCTATCTATCTATCTATCTCATATCTATCTATCTATCTATCTATCTATCTATCTATCTATCTATCTATCTATCTGTCTCATATCTATCTATCTATCTATCTATCTATCTATCTATCTATCTATCTATCTATCTTTCTATCTATCTATCTATCTATCTATCTATCTATCTATCTATCTATCTATCTATCTATCTATCTCATATCTATCTATCTATCTATCTATCTATCTATCTATCTATCTATCTATCTATCTGTCTCATATCTATCTATCTATCTAAATATCTGTTTTTATGACTGAATATCTATCTAATATGTACTCTATGATTAAACTATCTATTTAGAGTTGATCCTCCTTTTGTTTTATCCTTGGAAAGTTTCCCCATTACATTTTGGAACACTGCTACATTCAATGGCATCAATTTAGCCACAATAGTGTGGTCAGGCACTGATGTTGAAGATAAGACTTGCCTTAGGGTTGGTGTTCCCATTCATCCCAAAGGTACACCATATAGATTGAGGTCAGAGGTCTGTAAGGGTCAACCAGGTTCTACCACACCAAACCTAATTTTCAGTTTGTTTTTGTAATGGACCTTATTTTGTGCACAAGGGCATTGCGATGCTACTGCTGAAAAGAACCATACTTAGTCAGTTGACACATAATTAGAAATATAATGCAATAAAATTATTATACTTTACCATTGTACCCTAAAAACCAGAATCATTATCTAAACTGCTTGCTGCATCACTTTAAAGATTCCAACTGATGGTCTTAAGTTTATGAATTTTTGCAGAAGCTCCTAATAAACAGTTCTTGTGCTGATGTTGCCAAGATTCATTACTTGGCTACTGTAGTCTTAAGGTTTGTGGCCAAAGTGCAGCGACAAACATAATAGTGTTTTTGGATCATTTTGTCTATGTGTCCAGTATTTCGCCAGCTTTAATGGCTCCACGTCAAATAACAGCATTTACAGTTGATTGGGGCAGTTTCAGATTGGCAGTTTTTTGACAATATACTCATGATATGCTATGAGAGCAACTTTATATGGATGTTTGTTTTACAACTCATACTATGCCTTCTGTATAAAATCCATCCTTTCTTGACCAGCCATATATTTCCTGTTGGTATAGGTACAATAACAGAATCGATCAGTAAACAAACACAGAAAATGTTATATCACAGAAACACTTTTTTATGGGTTTTAAGATCTGCTTAAAGAGCATCGAGAATATAAGCATATTTTTGTCTTCTTAACTCTGAAATTATGTTTCCTGTAATAAGGCTGCTATTAAAACTAGGAAAATAATATCAGTGAGTGTCAGAAATTGCACAAGTTATTATGGATTTTAAGATGTTTGAAAAGTATAAGATCTTGTGATGTGTATACATGTCAGGTAATAATGAAGTAACACTATCGTATGGTATTATTATAATATAGCTATCATGTACAATTATGGTTATTTGAACAAAAATCTTGTGCTCTAGAGTTTTGTTGGGTTTGTTTGTGTGTAATGGAAGTGTTATTGACGGGGGTGGGTTTGGAGGGCGTTAAGGGTTTCAGCTCTTACGTTCCATCCAGACTTCCGCGCTGTCCCAATTTTTTGTGGGTAAGATTTGAAAATATTAATTCTGGGTCCTATTATCGAAACTTCCCTTAAATGCACAGGAGTTAGGATACAGCTGGGATCACACTTCGAATCTATGATACTGGTGCACTTAGACCTCCAAGTTCAGTGGCAGAGCAGTATCTATAATTCTGTATCCACAATAAATATATATTCTACTAGATTATCTAGTATTATATATTCTACTAGATTATCATAGAATTATGTCCACTAACAGTCTATATAATATAACACATAAGTGGTAGATAAGTGGTACTTTGTGTAATAAGGTGAATATTTTTGCAAAATGAATGTCTCCTTATTCACAAAGGGTAATCCTGCAAAATGAAATCCCTACTTTCTAAATCAACATGCTACATGTAAGTCATATATATGTCTTATAAAGCTGAACATGGGAAAATGGGTCAACAAGATTGTTAAATGCATAAAAATGCATAAATAGTTTATAGATTATTTACAATTTCTTTCCCACATTCCTTGCCTTAATACATTTTCTTAGCGGGTGGTTGTATAGTTAGTTACACCTACACATTACCTGGTCTGTGTCTATAAAGATGACTGTCTCTATAATGCCATCATTATACAGACAGCCTTTGTAATGTCTAGGTGTAATTGAATCTTCATCTCCTTTTAAGAAATTTGATCAAGTCAAGGAATGTTTTCTTTTCAATGTATTGAGTGTCATAATAATGTGCAGAAAAATCTCCCAATGTGCTATCTCTCTTTATCAATCATTATTTACATTTTAAAGGACTATAAGAGCTAAAAAATGAATTGTTTTTTTGAGGAACACACACAGGCTTGCAGATTGGAAAAAAACTATAATCATTGATGTTGAACGTTAAATGACATATCATAACAGACGGTTGCACTGCTCAAATGTAAGCTTTTATTTGCCACAATATATTTGCAGTAATTGCAGTCATTTCAACACAATCATATTCTATATCAAAAGGAAATATTTTATTAGTATCCGAAATTAGAAGATATTCCTGGAAATTAAATAAAAACAAAGTCAGAAAATCCCATGGGTTATGTATTTTTGGATATACAGTTGTGACGGGCACCATGCATAGCCCAAAAGGAAAAACACTTAAAGCATTCTATAAGGACCCATAACCTTTCGAAGAGCCTGACTTTTCATTAAACTATAGAAGCTTCACTCAAGTGTGGTAACAAATTTTGTCCCATAGTACCGTTGGTTAACTTACAGTAGCTAAGGAGGAAGTTGAGTCTTTAGATATACTTAAACTGATCAGAGCTGTTACATGCCTTCATACTACCTTTGACAGCATGTAAGCCAGCACTGTCAAGCACTTGGTAATGACATTCTGTGGCACACTCCAATGCTGTTCCATCTGTACTACTGTGTTATTCCATCTGTACTCCAGTGTATTTTATCTTCACTCAAGTGTTAAACCAGGTACACACTGGGGCTTTTTATGCTGACCATCGTGCAGATAACTTGATCATACGACAGTTTCATCAGATATCTTACCAGTGTGTACTCTCCAACGATGCTGCAGATTCTTTTGAAACTGCATCTGGTTATTTGATTAGATTTTTAGGAGCCGTTTTTAATGTCAACAGTGTCCCCATGTCTGTGGAGAACTTCATTGGGTACTGACACACAATCTGCACTACAAAGATTCCCATTCTTATTTCTGCATAGCACCCCCTTGTGGGCAACCATATTGTGGCAACAAAGATTTATTTCTATATATCATTTGTGAAATGATAGATAGAAACATAGAAAGTGATGACAGATTTGAGCCACATGGCCCATCCAGTCTGCTCAGCTGTTTATTTAAAACTATACTGACCCTAAACTATTTTATTTTCAATTTAGTTTGGGGTTTAGGATATCCTTATATTTATCCAGAAGCATATTTAAACTGTTCTATTGTGTTAGCCTCAACCATCTCAGATGGGAGGTTATTCCACTTATATATCACCCTTTTCAGGATATATATACAGTAAACTAGAGAGCATTGTGTACGAGGGGCATCATTAAGCAGGTCAGGCCTAGACAAGATGTGGTTAGTAAAAACTTCATTGTGTATTCAGCTTTATTCCATCTGCAATCCCGAGTCCTTTCTGCAGCTCTTGTGTTGCCTCACTACTCTCTGGTAGTTGCTCTTGTCTTTGTCCTCTGGTTACTTCTTGCTGCAATATTGTCCACTGGGGACAGTGACTTGCTAACTCGCTTGTAGCTAAGTCCATCCCCACCATCAGAAGCTCTCTGGTGAATACATGCCTATGACAAATTCAGTTGATATATTATTAATTCTTTGTTATTCCTAATCAGTAAATGTTTATACTTTTTTTTATATTTCTTTCAAATATTTTAGTATAAAACAACAGACTCTTAAACAATATATTGAACCAGGATGGTAAGCGATTCTGTTAAGTACTTACAGTAACTAAATATAACTTTTACTTAACATTAAAATAAACACAGAAAATAAATAATACGTGTTCTATTTATCTGAATGATAATGTACACAAGATTTCAGCTTCTAATGAGCTCCATTTAAATCTCTGCACTGCATAAACAGCTGACCAACTATCCCTATGACAACTTCCTTCTACCTCGAAAAACACACACTTCAATTCTCCTTTCTTGACAGACTTTCTCATTTGAAAATGGACAGCGGTCCTCTGCATACCTTAGCCTACTCAAGCACCCAAGTTTTAGCTTCTGACTGAAACGGCTTTCCTGCTACAGCCTGCAAGGAAAAAAATAATAGCATAACTTCAAGAGACGGGGAGTGGGAACCTATCAAATAATTAGTACCAGGTATATATATATGCTACCCTAAAACCTACACATATTCCCTTTAACCTTACTAACCTCTCACGTATTCTACCAATTACTATTCCCCTTTATTTCCCTAAAGCATATACCTCAGCATTTAAGGTGCTTCTGATTAACATTAACCCCCTGGTGAGCTTTATTGTTCCATTTCCTTCTGGCATGCAAGATCAGAGAAATTCTGTGAAATATGGGACTGTGACTCCATTACAGTTGGAATACTGGCTTCATGCTTGACGTATTAGGCTTCAATTAACAGAAGTCATTCATGTTGGTCAGATATACTAATTGGTAGTACAGTAAGGCAATGCCTCAAAGCAGGAACTACCAAATAAGAACTATCCTCACGTAGGACCTGATTCACACTTAAGAATCTGTGTATTTTTAGGTATATTTAAGAAGGGATAGACATACTGCGCATGCGTAGTGACCTAATATACGCAATTTACATAGGACTTAAGGACAGGACAGTTCTGAATCACCATTACAAACCTGTTGCTAGTGACTTACAAAGGAAGGGGCATGTCAAGAAAACTTAAGAACGAATATAAGAAGATTGGGTGGAGGGAGGCATTTAAATGAGGAAATCTGGGCGCGGTTATGCAGAAATGTTCTTAATTAGCCGCCCTACGCACACAACCAAGAACATAAAGATAACATAGCCCTATGGCATTTAAAAGTCAGTTAAGAAGCTGAAAATCAGGGGCGTGTCAGGAAAGTTGCCTTGCTATTAGTTGCGTATAAATAATTACTTAAAGCTTTCCTAAGTTTGAATCAGGTCCTTAATCAGGAATGAGGGAAAGTATTATTCTTAAAAACTCAAACTAACTTTCATTAACATATCATTTGTATTGCTATTACTGAAATGTCAGGAAATCACATTAATAGCATTAGTGATTTTTTTCTATCATAATCCTTTCTTTTCTCATCAAAAGTAGCAGTATATAAAATCCAGTTCTTCTATAGCTAATTATAAATGGTTGATTTTAATGACATCCCTGATTATGTAGGGGAATATATTTTTAATTTCTAACTTATTCCTAATTACTTTGCTCCTCCAGGGTGCTTATAACTTATGCAGCAGCAGCAGCTTATATGCACTTTCTTCAATTATTCCACTTGCTTATTCAGCTGGGGAAATGTTACCATAGCAACTTGGTTGTCACATGGTCTAGGAGACAAATGCTCATTTCAGACATTTATAGATATAATATTGTTTTCCACAATTTTTTTTTTATATTATATATGTGTGTGTTATTACTTTGGTTTTGCTAAAATTACCCTGATTTGTTTGTTTTTTAGTTTTATTAGAAATTCGCTTCAACTGTTAAAATTAAGTAATTTTAACCTGTATTATTGCTATTATCTGGATCCTGAGCTTCAGTGTCCTCTCATTTTGGTGTATCGTTTCAGATTTGGAATGCATTCCGACCCATCAGACTTGAGTAAACTTACTCCAGACCCTCCAACATTATCCATTTCATTTGGTACAAAATACTCTGCTCCTGAGCTTCCAACTGTCAGTTACTATGGTAACCAGCTAAGCGAAAAATGTTTTTCAAACATTAGTTTATTAATTAAAACCAGTGAGTGACAGTTGGAAGTTCAGGAGCAAAGTATATTGTACCTAATGGAAGGGGTCATGTTGGAGGGTATGCTTACTCTTCCAACAGAGGGGCTTTGTTGTGATCGCATTGCTGTCCCTTTCCATTTGCAGGAGTAAGAAAAGTTAAGCTAGGCCATAGGTACTGAAAGTCCTGTGCCTAAAATGTGGATCCTATGCACCTGTTGCCCGAGGATCCAGTTCACATTAGAATAGGATCTGAGAATCCAGTCCTACATTATTATAAGTAATTTCTTACTCGAACAAGTTACTACAGTGAAGAAACTGAGGAATGCAGATCTTAGTGACAGGGGTACCCTGTTACCCATCACTGTTTTATGACACTGTAATCTCATCATGTAACATAGAAACATACAATTTGATGGTGCTTAATAACCACCGTTTGGTCCTTTGATCCTGCCCATTTTTAATTGTTTGAACACATTATTATCTCTAACCCTATTGTGTTTATTATGATTTATGATATCCTTGCATTCAGCAAAGGCCTGTCTCTAAATTTACTTGCCCCACTAGAATTTCTGGAGCACCGTCTTCCCAGATACATACACAATCCTCCTTTCAATAACATATCTATATAGGCCTTAAATGAATTCTAGAAACAGCAGAGAAAGTAGGTCCCAGCACTGTCCTGCAGCAGTTCACCACTGCCACTGGGGTATCTACCCAAACCCCCAGAGAAAAATCCACGCACACAGAATATAGTAGGAAGGGGAAATGTGCTGTGTTAAAATAATAAATCTAATGGGACTAATAAAATATTAAAAACTATCTGATATATAAGTCACTCGCATAATGAAAAATAATGTGGATATTTATCCCCTTAGATCCAAAAGATTGAATCCATATGATGTGTTAAACTAAACAACAATGAAGTGTGGTTCAAAAATGGTAATGTATATAGAATTACATAAGAATCAACAAGTGATGAATAAATAAACTAAAAGGGTACAATTGGGTAGATCCAAAACTACGTTTACGCTTTCTAGCATGCATTCATGTTTTAATATGTCTCTTTCCTTCTGTTCATGGTTACAGCACTTGATATATTTGAAAGCTTCTATCATATGCCCCTCTCCATTTTCTACTCCAAGCTATACGTTTAGAGATCCTTTAACATGTGGTTATGTTTTGTGACCATGCTCTATTTTAATTGCCTTTTCTTTGTACAGCTTGTAATGTACGTGTCCTTCTGAAAATATGGGGCCTATTCCAGACTGGATTGTACGCCTAAAGACGTAGCACACCTCCGTGTACCTTTGTACTGAACCCAAATACAACTCATATTTCGGCAAGGGGGCGGGTAATAGGGACCATGTCATGTCATATCCATTGAAGTTAATAGGTGTAGACCAGAGGTGCATGAGGACAGTAGTTGTCATTATTATAGTCTATTTTAGAGGCATGTGAAGGCCTATTATTATACTTCTCATTGGGACTTCCAAAGAAAGGCTTAATACGCTTCCCTATTTCCCTTGTGTTGTTATACTCCCCTCCATCCCCTAATCTTTTTATCTCTCCAACCACCCACCACATATCCCTTTGGATGAGTTAAATCCACTTGTATTTATTTTTGTCCATCTTCTTTCTTCTGTCTACTCAGCACGCCAGCTCCATAGATTTACTGTATATCCACATAAGCATTGTCTTGTTGAAAGCCACTTTGTCAGCAACGGTGCCTGGTTCCCCTCGTGGCTTCTCAGATTTCAAAAGACCTTGAGTCAGCCCTGTAGATAGACCCACTATAGACCCCCTGTTTAAGTATTTTATAGAAGGAGGAGGGTATTGCATGCAACACCTTAACCACTGTAGTAAGAATGGTAACAATGATAATTGTACACAGCCCCCTTAAACCTAACTAATCAGTATCATTCAGTCCAAAAAATAGATAATAGGAATGGTTAGCAAGCTGACATTTGGATTGCTGTGCAGAGATGCATGTCTTCCAGATAAATAAGTAAAAGTAAATTATTTTAAGGGGACATTTGTATGCAGTGATCATAAATACTCCAAGTGGAACGACAGCAGTTGCTTGATAATATGTATGAATACTGAGCAGAGGGAGGACTGACTGAAAACAATGCTTTCCTGTTTCCCATTATCCCCCTGGGATATCTGCGCTAAATTTTCTTTTAGCTTTTTAAAGATACTTTGGAGTGGAATTGAAGATAAAAAAAATTAATATTGCACATGTAGAAGATAGTTACTTGTTATTTATGCTGTTGGTACTGAAACAAATATACAACTTGTGATTCAAGTGTGAAGTCTTTCCTGCAGTTTTTATTTTAGTCATAATGCAATACATATATTTTGAACCTACAATTCTGGCAAAATGTTACTGTTGAAAAAGAATGAAAACAGAGAGTAGGAGAAAGAAAGTGAGAAAGAAAGAAAGAAAGAAAGAAAGAGGTGATGCACCAAACAAAACAGGGGCCCAGAGATAGATAGGAGACATACAGGGGCACAGAGGTAGACAGGAAGCATATAGGGACACAGAGGAGGACAGTAGATAGATCGGAGCACAGAGAGGGACAAGACAGATGGCATGCAGGGGCACCGAGAGGAACAAGTGGCATGATGCGGTAAAAGATGTATACAAAGGGGTCTAACAGTTATTAGGGGGAGAAAAAGAGGGTTATATGGGGATATCACTGGAATAATAGCACTAATGTCTGAGCTAGCATTAGTTTAATGCTCAGTGCAGAGTGTAAATCTCCGCTCCAGGGGGTAATAAATATAACGAACCGCCAGCCCGCTTTGAAAAGAACGGGCTGGCGAACAGACCCGATATTGACATGGATCGCCGTGGAAAATAGCAGTTTCCATGGTGATCCATGTCAATTTCTAAACTGATTGAAAAAAAAAAATTTATTTTCACATGAAAATTATCTTTGTAAATAGACTCCAAAGTCACAGAGGAGCATAGAAGGCATACAGAGCCACCATGGAGGAAAGGAGGGATACAGAGGTACAAACATGTGACATAATCATGTGAACTAGAGGCATTTCTGTGTGCAGAGGTGGAACTAGCGAGTTGTGGGCCCAGGTACAAAAAAAACAGCTTAGGCCCTTATGATATCCCAGGTAACCCAGTGTGGAGCTTCGGCGGTGCGGTAATGACGGCTGTGGGCCCTTGTATCAGCATGGACCCCGGTGCCGCTGCACCTGTTGCACCAATAGTATTTCTGCCCCTGTCTGTGTGACATAATCCTGTGAACTAGAGGCATTTCTGTGTGACATAATCCTGTGAACTAGAGGCATTTCTGTGTGACATAATCCTGTGAACTAGAGGCATTTCTGTGTGACATAATCATGTGAACTAGAGGCATTTCTGTGTGACATAATCATGTGAACTAGAGGCATTTCTGTGTGACATAATCATGTAATCTAGAGGCATTTCTGTGTGACATAATCCTGTGAACTAGAGGCACTTATGTGTGAAATAATCATGTGAACTAGAGGCATTTCTGTGTGACATAATCATGTAAAAACATAATTTTTCACATTGTGCCCTCTTGCATCACACTGCCCCTTCATCACACTGCTGTACCTTCATTATCACAGTGTTTACCCTTTGTCATCACACTGTGCCCTCCTTTACACTTTTACCCCTTCTTGTGTGTCTCTACAGTCATCCAAATTCCTCCTCTTTGTTTATGTCCAGCCAACCTTCTGCCCCATCCTGTGGTGTGTCCAGTCAGCTTTCTGTCCCCTCCTGTGGTGTGTCCAGTCAGCCTTCCGTTCCCTCCTTGCATGTCCAGCCAGCTTTCTGCTCCCTCCTTATGTATGTCCAGTCAGCCCTCTTCTTTCTCCATGGCGCGTTTTCTCTGCAGTGATGATACTGGCCTGACCTAGGTCACACCCATTGCCAAATTACCCACAAGGCAACCTAGGCACTTGCCTATGTCCTGGTGGGCTCCAGGGACCCATGGCTGCCCAAGATCCAACAATGTTAATCACCCTTGTGGCCTAATCAGATTGAGAGCTGTCATTTCCCACATGCAGACTTATCGATATTGTCTGAGCCTGCATGTGTGCCATACATGTCGTAGCTCAAGCAGCCACATCAGTATAGTCAGCTGCTTCTCCTCTCACTGCTTCTCCCACTGGGAAGAGCAGCCGGCAATACTGATGTCTGCATGCCTGTGTCAGCAGACGAGGAGAGAGACACAGAGAAGAATACAGAAGAGAAAAGAAGGTGATAGGAGGGAGGTTCTGGAAGTAAGTAGGACGCAGTTTAGGAACATTGGGGTTGGGTTGAAGGGAACAGTGGAGAGGGGAAGTCCAGACAGGGCTAGATTAAGAGAGGTGAATCAGGCCGCACGTGATGACGTCATTGCGGGATGTGCTGTCATTGTGAAGTGTCTAGAAGTCCCAGCATGACATGGAGGACTAAGGTAAGTGAATAAAGAGAAACAGGGGAAAAAGAGGTGTAAAGGCAGAAGAAGCAGGAGGTGTAAAAGACATGAATTGGTGTGAAAGACAGGTGTGAAGAGGAGAATAGTTGTGAAATAGAAGTTTGAAGAGGGGATAAAACTGTGACAAAAAGCAGATACAGGAGTGAACACAGATATAAGACAAGGTATGTTAAAAGACATAGGCCGAATTAGAGAGAAAGAGTAAGTATTGAGGGGATTGGGGGGTTAGGTGAAAAAGATGAGGATCTGGAGACATTAGTTGGTGCAAATAACATAGGGACAGGACAACTATTAAGGGGCTGTATAGAAAAATGTCTGGAGGGGAGCTGGAGGGAAGAAGGTGTGTTGGGCAATTGTAGAAAAGAAAGTGGGTGGCAGAAGCTGAAGAGGAGAAAGTGGGGTTGTGGCTTTGTGAAGAAGATGGGGGTGCTTATTATTTCATGCAGGAGTGTATTTTTGTGTTAATATTATTATTTTCGTTTGAGTTTGAGAGAGATTTACTCTTTGTGACCTTTAAGTGTTTCTTTGGGCCAGATACAGACTTAAGATCGTTTTACACACACAAGTGTACCAGAGTTACGCACTACTAAGTATCCCCCCGGACACTCCCCTCGCACTCACGTAACTTAGCTGATTTACGAGTTCACCCTAGCTTAACTTTTCCTTGCGTCTCTGCGGTAATTCCTTGTCATATGTAAGTGCCTGACCCAGCCCACACTGTACAATTTACATGCCTCGCTCCTCCCACAATACGTATTTTTGCCTTGTGTAGTGATATCACGCCCTTTCGTACGGAGTTACGTGCTAGTTACGTGCGATCAGAGTTATGATGCATAACATCTGCTGCACGCATGCGCAGTGTATTCCCGCAGTCAGATGCAGCATGCAGCGTTATTAAGTCTGGATCTTGCCATTTATGATTCTTTATGTCATAGGGGATGTTTAACTGTAAATAGGCTTAATATTCCATTTTAATAATTTACTTAATGTCAGGCAGGTTAGACTGAATAAGTATATATTAAATGTAAAAATATATATCATTTAATGTGGCAGGTTGCAATTAATAGTTTATGAAATAGGTATACACTCATTTTATGTCTGTACTGTCTTGAGAGGGATTGCTTTATTTATTAACTAAATATTATAACTGTACGTTTAATATATTTTACATCTTTTATACAGTGACTGCACTATTTCTATGCCCTGTCACAGAATGTTACAGTATTAAGATTACTACTGGCCTGCGCTCCGTCACTGAGTGAAGCTGGTAGTCAAAGCACCCTCCCTGACACGTATCCACATCAAAACTTTATAGTAATTTTTTCTTTTTATTTGTATACTGATCTACATTTTGTAATAACTGTGAACAAAATATAATTACAATTTCCCCTATTATAATATTGACATTAAAATTTGATTATTCTTTCCCCCTAATGGTAATTACACAAATCATATATTAATATACAGCCAAAATGTAAATACAATTATGAAGTGTGACATGTTTCAATGTTATATTAATCAGGTTTTTTATGTATATTAAACTGTTGGGAGGGTGCTGGTTAGAAGTAACAATTTTTATATTAGTTTACATAGCCATTTTGACTATATATTATGCTTTTATTCAGGTTCTGTCTTTCTATGAATCTATCAATTGTATTGTTAGCATTGGGCAAAATATTATACTCAAAAAGGCCAATATTATAACAGGTGGACATTTGTATTATATTATTTTATAAAGATGCCATGGTTTCCTAGAGGGATATCTGGCCTTGGGGGGCCCCAAACCGGCTTTTTGCCTAGGGCCCCACGAGTTCTAAATCCGGCTCTGGTCAAACCTATTATACATAGTAATACAGTAGCATAAACATTATATAGTAGTTGCTCTATCAAGTTGTATGCCAAAAACAGGTACTGAGATGTTAAACAACCATGTTTTACGCTCATGCACTTAAAAGACATTTTTATTTTTGTATTTAAAGTAAATCACCCATCATCACACTTTCTTCTGCTGTGGTGCAACTGTTAAAAAAAATTGTATCTCAGCAATGAAAAAAAAATTGTTGTAGGTTTCGGTTGGAGACGTGATAAGGTTCAAAGGGCCTGAAAAAGAGCTACGATGTTGCGCTGAGCGTACTAACGCTCAGCATAACATCGACACTCCCCCTGTCCCGGCGTAATTACACACTGTTACGCCGGCTGAAGGCTACCCTAACTTCAGCCGGTGTAATAGAGTGTAAATACACCAGGACCCTGAGCATAACAACCTAACCCAGCCCTCCCGTCCTCATTTCCCTGCCTCCCCCGTCTACCCTCCCTAACTGCAGCGTAGTTACAGAGAGGAACGCCCCCTCAATCGTAACTATGCTGCAGTTACAGATGCCGTATCCCCAGCAACTAAAAACCCTAACTGGGCAAGGCAACATCTGCCCGGCGCATGCGCAGATCGTCTGAAAAGCCGATCTTACGCTTACGCCCGCCGTCCTAGCGACGACGGGTGTTATTCTGGATCAGGCCCTAAGAACTTATCCTAGTAACCGTCCCCTCCAGCGTCCCTACGGCGCTGCTACGGACGCCTGATCCAGGATCGGGCGTTGCCGTAGCAACGCCGGGCAACATCTGCCCGGCGCATGCGCAGATCGTCTGAAAAGCCGATCTTACGCTTACGCCCGCCGTCCTAGCGACGACGGGTGTTATTCTGGATCAGGCCCTAAGAACTTAAAGTCTCCTAGTAACATACGCAAGAATGGGCGTTCCATGAATAAGTACCTAGGCAGATACGCAGATTTGGGTGGAGGGAAGCATTTAAATGAGCAAATGAAGGTGCGGTTATGCAGTTAAGTTCCTAAGTACTTTCGCTACACATTCAAATGCGAACTTACAGTTAAGGTTGTCCTATGTCACTCGTAAGTCACAGAAGAACCTGAAAACCAGGGGCGAGCTGAGGGAGTTTCAATTTTATTAGGTGCCTATATTTAGGCACCTAACGCGTTCTTAAGTGTGAATCAGGTCCTCAATCACTATGATTGGAGAACATCCGCTTTTGTATAGCAGGTCATGCATGAGTGCCACATTACCAGGACAGATCTGGATCCAGTTCTGATGGCGGGCTAAGCACTCTCTGTACTATTCAGACTTCAGCATTGTCCACACTTACATGTTTTAATGTAACTGGCCGGCGTCCTCACTGCCGCTTCGCTCAGAGATCTAAGCGCACCATCATCAGGATTTTTTTTTTATTTGTAGAACTGTTGAACTTAGAATAAGGACCAGTAAATTCAGCACAGACACAATGAGGGTTATTTACTTACCAATGCAATGTTGAATTTAGCATCTTAAGAGACAATAAACAATGTTTGGGATCCCAGGATAATGTTGAATCTGGACAAAGACTTTAGTAAATGAATGTATCTAATGGTCATAATTAGCATTGCATTGTCATTGATTGTTAACAATACTTATTGTGCTCGGAACTCTGATGAATGAATGATATGGCATTTTGCAATATTCAGACATATCCTATTATATAATGAGTCACTATGGATAACATGATGAACAGTGATGTTAATATAACAAGCAATGTGGTTATATTTTGGCTTACAAAGCAACTACAAGTGACTGCATTTGTGGTAACATGCACTCCCTAGTCATAGCGTATTGCAATCGCGTTATATACAGGGAAAATAATATAAGCGATTCAGATTGATATCCTTATGATCTATATTCAGCTTTAACATAACTTATGGCTAGACAATATGGGCCAGATCCAGAGCTACGCTTTTACTACGCTGCGTTCTTACACTAGCGTGCCTTCTATGCACTCCCCTCGGCACACCCCTCTCATGTACGTATTTTAGGCGCCTTACGCTTTCCATACCCTACCTTAACTTTACGCTACGTAACCACTATCGGACATACTTCCCACACAGGGGTACGCAGCTAAGCACGCCCATACTGTACGGTTTAAATGCCTCACCCCGCCTTTGAAGTGTAAATAACTGGGGGCGTATTGCTGGCATGTCCCTTTGTAAGTTTATACGCTACTAATACGTGACTGCCCCTTACGCTATGCCTTATGTGGCGTAACATCTGCCGTGCGCATGCGCCGTAAATACTAATGTGTGAATTTACGCTAACGGCTAGCGTAAATTCACTCGCGGACATTGTTCTGGATCTTCCCCTATATGATTGTATCTGGAAAGCAAGAAGGATAAGAGTGTCTGGGAAACATTGTCTGCATTCCATATTGTCACCAGACACAAACATATACTGTAAAGCTAGCTACATAAATGGAAAGTGATCAAAACCTTAGGTAGAGCCCAAACCTGCATGAGCTTATTTTTGGGTTTTTTTCTGAAAGGTTTAGAGCAAATGATTATCAGAAAACCTGGGCAGGGGCAAAAGCAAGGCAGGGAAGAAAAGATGAGGACAGCAGCCTCTGTGGTTAGAAGAAAATGTTGTAGGCTTTAATAAAACTTTGGAGAAAAGTGTAGAGTCTGTAAAGAAGAATAAAAGAGTTCCAGTGGTACTGAGCAGCATAGGAGAAGTCCTGATGGTAAAAATGTGGAGATGTAATAAATCGGGAAGGTATTGTAATAAGTTTGACACAATGAAGTTGAAATATAAGATTGTAGATAGATATGCAGTTACTATTGTAGAATATATCAATAGTATGGTTTGAAAACTTAGAGCCAGATTTACTAAACTGTGGGTTTAGAAAAGTGGAGATGTTGCCTATAGAAACCAATCAGATTCTAGCTCTCACTTTCCTATTACATACTAGAGAATGTCAGTTAGAATCTGATTGGTTGCTATGGGCAACATCTCTACTTTTCCAAACCCGCAGCTTAGTAAATCTGGCCCTTAGTGTCTCATAAATAATTTATTATATGAAAAACCATCTTCACAATGGCTTCTTTGGATCAATACATTTTCATATAATAAATTGGGAATATTAAGGTAGTAACTGCATTCAGAAATACTTACTTAGGAATAAGACCTAATTGATATAAATATTGTTACATAAGGTTGTATCTCTTCCGTTATCTTTTGTAGTTGTCAACAAGCTGTTTGAAGAAAAGGTTAAACTATTATCTACATTGTCTTTCAGTCTGTTACAGTTACCAAGATAACCAGGCTATCCTCCAAACCCATAATTAAGAGAATCAATGTGCATTCAACTATCTCTAGGTGTTGGGATGCCAGTGGAAAACTGGGCACTGTTTTCAGCTTTCATCTTTATTTTCTTTCAAGTTGGCAAATGAAAGGCACAGAGATGGATGACTCAAATCCATGCAATTAACTGCTGATCTTTAGATTGTTTCTTCAATGCTGTTTTCTGGATGCTGGGAAGTTGTTTTCTGAGACGCTGTGCGATTTTCATGCTCCATACAGGCCTTACCTGATACAGAGCCATTCGACAACAAGAGGAACTGGAAACAAGTCCAAACATTTATCAGGTTTCCAACTGGGGCCTTTGCTACATTGATTCCATTGCCTACAATTCTATGCAACTTGTTTTTACAATCTAATATTTATAATTCCTTAAAATTATATTTTTCTCATTATTACATTCAAATTAAAGATAGCAATTAAAGAATATTTATTAAACATAGTCTAATCAAAAGCCTCCGCATTTATATAAATATAAAGTACATTGGCAAGGCAGGTGCTAGGGGATTTGGCGCCCCTAAAGTATAAATTTGCACCCTTATATGCTATTTGACATTTTACACCAGTGATCATCATACAATGCAGCTTCAATGTAAGTGTCATAAAATACAGAACATAATCTTAACCACAATTTAAAAAAGTATATTCTAGTTACCACTTTACAATACGGATTGCGACCTACACACCCCTAGACAATACACACTGAATCCTAGTGACCGCCATACCATACAGACTGCATCCTTGAAACCACCGCACAATAGTCTGCATCTTAGTGACTGTCATACAATACAGACTGAATCATAGCATTCTTGTAGTAATAATGAAGAAAAAACCTATGTTGATTACTAGTAAAGTGTTATTTAGTCTTCAAAAGGTATATATTTGGTATATAGCCATTTGTGTATCCCTTGAACTCCAGTGCCACATTTTCATATACTAAATTGTTGAGCAAATAGTAAATATTAATAATCTTTTAAGATTATAGTATTTTATACAAAGTAGTGGTCCAAAATTGACACAAAATATCTGGTTAGTTCTGATGGCTTGTTAATTTAAGATCAAGCTGTAGTGAATATAATAATTCTCAGGTGGTGGCTCCCATCCCAAGGGTTAGATCCAGACCTAAGTACGACAGTGAATTTACGCAGTGAATTGTCCTTAGCATAAGTACTATTGTACATACGACAGTAACGGGGAAGGGGCAGACCCTTTCCTTACGATTGCCATATAGGCGGGGATAGCCATTTAAATAAAGGTACGGTGTGGGGGAAGCCCCAATACGACTACATTACTTGTAGTATACTATGAATACTTAAGGTAGATTTACTACCGATAGAGGGGAGTGCTGGGGGCATGCACTCACCGCTATACGATCGTACTTATAGACCCTCGCACGCACATAATGAGTGTGTGAGTCAGGATCTGCCCCGAGGATAGTAAATAATGATCTACCATCAAATTCTATATTTAGTTATGCGTTATAAGTATGACAGTGTTAAGGCTTACTAAAAGCCTCTGTATGGACTACATTATATAGTGAATGTATGCTATATAATGTTGACTTATTTCCATTCACTTGGTAGCCTCCAGGTTCCAAGAAATGCTGCATGATGTGATTCCTGAAGCCGAAAGTGATGGACTGAACAGGCTTCTCCTACTGTGGTTATGCTCAGTGGAGGAAACCAGAGGAGGGGTACAACGTTTGCAAGCTGGGGCTAGTGCAGCAGAGCAGGGAGTGAGACTTTATGCCCTGGCGCCCCCTGCAGTGCATCCCGTCCCCCTCCACTTACCACATTACAGAGATGGATTATGATTTTATTAGACCAGATCCATATTTAAGACATGTGGGCATTTTCTGCACTCTGCGTGCGTAAAACATATGTATTACATGTGCAAATATAAGGCTCCTCAGGATTCAGGCTTACGCGTGTACGCATGCTGAATTGAGGGATGTATATAAATCATACAGTAATGGCTTGGTTAAGCCCTTGCATAGGATTCTCATTTATACACTGGCCCCATATTTCATAGGACTGGTGCATAAATGTTAATTTTTTTCCTGGGTTCCGAAGCCCTGTACGTGCGGGGGAGTGGTCTTCCATTCCATATACAAAATTTAAGATTTGATGTCAATCCGATACTGGAACTCCGCTGTTGTAGTCCTGAGGTAAAATACTGCTTTTGAGTCTCTTTTGTACTCCAAGATTTGTGAAAATTTAAAATAATCTGAAAACCTCAAAAGCCACAGTATCCAGAGTAATGGTGATAAAGGTTGTCAAATGAATAATCCAGCTATGTTTAGAGGCATTGACATTGTTCAGTACAAGCAAATCAGCTGGGACCATTACAAACATCAGAGAACAGGAATTACAGCACTTCAGTTTTGGTAATGATCCCATACAGCAAGGAACAAGAGGAATTACAGCACCACAGTTTTTGTAATGACCCCATACACACAAGGAACAATAGGAATTACAGCACCACAGGTTTTTTTTATTACCTCATACAGCAAAGATTATGCCTGCTAAATAACTGTGATTTTTGCTTTAATCATTAAACTCAACCCAATAATACTGGTGAAACTCGAAAAATTTGAATATCGTGCAAAAGTTCATGTATTTCAGTAATTCAAATTAAAAGGTAAAACTAATATATTATATATACTCATTATATGCAAAGTGAGATATTTCAAGCCTTTATTTGTATTAATTTTGATGATTATGGCTTACAGCTTATGAAAATCCCAAAATCAAAATCTCACAAAATTAGAATAATGTGACAAGGTTCAATATTGTAGCCTCAAAGTGTCACACTCTAATCAGCAAATTATTCCAAAACACCTGC
>WWET01002637.1:27586-41687 GCA_011038615.1 Limnodynastes dumerilii | reverse complement strand
GATTAAACTAATATATTATATAGACTCAGTACATGCAAAGTGAGATATTTCAAGCATTTATTTGTATTAATTTTGATGATCATGGCTTACAGCTTATGAGAACCCCAAAAGCAAAATTTCACAAAATTTGAATATTACATGAAATTAATAATAAAAAGGTTTTTAAATACAGAAATGTCAGCCCCCTGAAAAGTATAATCATGCATATGTCCTCAGTACTTGATTTGGGCCCCTTTTGCATGAATTACTGCCTCAATGCGGCGTGGCATGGATGCTATCAGCCTGTGGCACTGCTGATGAGTTATGGAAAATTCACACTGGACTTCAAGCATCTGGGATTGTGCCTCTCCATTCTTCCACCAGACTCTGGGACCTTGGTTTTCAAATGAGATGCTCTTATCTTTAGCCCAGGTAGGACGCTTCTGACATTGTTTGTTGGTCAGGAGCGGCTTGACAAGAGCAATATGACATTTGAAGCCCGTGTCCAGGATCTGTCTGTGTGTTGTGGCTCTTGAGGCACTAACTCCAGCTTCAGTCCACTCCTTGTGCAGCTCCCCCACACTTTTGAATGGCCTTATCCTGACAATCCTCTCCAGGCTGCGGTCATCCCTGCTGCCTGTGCACCTTTTTCTTCCACACTTTGCCCTTCCACGTAACTTTCTATTAATGTGCTTTGATTCAGCACTTTGAGAACATCCAACTTCTTTTGCAATTTCCTTTTGAGGCTTTCCCTCCTTGTGGATGGAGTCAGTGATGCTTTTCTGCACAACTGTTAGGTCAGCAATCTTCCCCATGATTGTGAATTCTACTCATCCAGACTGAGAGACCATTTAAAGGCTCAGGAACCCTTTGCAGGTGTTTTGGAATAATTTGCTGATTTGACATCTTTGAGCCTACAATATTGAACCTTTTCACATTATTCTAATTTTGTGAGATTTTGATTTTGTGGTTTTCATAAGCCATAATTATCAAAATTAATACAAATTTCACCTTTTAAGCAGAATTGCTGAAATACATGAACTTTTGCATGATATTCAATTTCGTCTGTACAGTTAGTGTTTAAATGTTTGTTTGTTTTTGTTTTGTCTTTTTACTTTTTAATAGCTCTGATTCATAAACTGTGTTTCCACAATGCCATTGTTTTCATGATAATTATCTGTAAAGGGAATGGTAATACAATAACGCAATGATAATTAAATTTTATACATTGGACGGGATCCAGATTCACGCATGCTTTCCATATGTGCGGGGGTCTGTCAGTACGCATGAGAGAGGGGAATGAATCCCCCCTGTCACTCCCCTCTCTCGTGCATATTTTTGTGTGACTTTTGCTGGTATAAAGTAGCCTTAAATCACATGAGCTGATCAGCCGTCCACACGACCACTGATCTGCTCATTAATGTCAACATCCACCCCCACTGTACAATTTAAATGCTTCTCCCCACCCACCTTGGCAGGTGGAGGGGAAGCACAGCACTTTGCATGTAAAATCTAGTTCCATACAATGCATTTTGTATTTGCTGTCAATAAAACCACATTATATCCTGCCGCATTCTTTGAAATATTTAGAGTTCACAAAAAATATAATTAAATGCATTTGTAGTAATCATGCAAAGCAGGCTCGGCCAACCTGTGTCTCTCCAGGTGTTCTGAAACTACGAATCCCAGCATACTTTGTCAGGTATCAGCTATGCCTATGCAATTAAAGCGTGCTGGGAGTAGTAGTTTCTCAATACCTGGAGAGTCACAGGTTGGCCAGGCCTGATGTAAAGGGTAAGGGTAATAATGGATTTATCAAAATATATCATTGCTAGTGTGGAATTTAGCTTGCTGATTTCTTTGATGTAACTAATAATTGACGAGTCATTGTATTATTAATTGAAGTGATATCTAATTTTCTCCACCATTTAAATGTTTTGTATTAAACACTGAATATTATTTTATTTTTTAACTAGATCCAGACTTACTCCAACCGGGTATTTTCCGATTGCTAGGATTGGAAAAAGCCTGCTTTTGGTAAATAAGCGTGTACATGCATGAGCAGTGCATTACCAGAATGGATCTAGATCCCCTGGATCCGAAACTCCATCTTTATACTTATTCTGAGGGCAGAGCAGTTCTACTATGTGTATGTGTGTGTATGTGTATGTGTGTGTGTGTGTGTGTGTATGTGTGTGTGTTGGGATGTTGGTGTGTGTGTGTGGGGGGGGAGGGGGCTATGCAAATTGTACTTACATACTATCCATATCCATACATTCATTGTAGTGTCTGTGTCAGTGCATCAACTAGGTCCGATCCATTCTTAAAAAGCATGAGTGTTTTACCCAATATGTATTGGCAGTATATGGTGGTCATCCAGTTGTAGTGGGTTTTGTGTGGTAGACACTAGAATGCAGTGTGCATTGTATAGTGGTAACTAGAATACTATTAGTATTCTATGCATTATAGACTCTTTTACTGAGTACATGAATAGTAATGGACGATATAATATATTATTTGATATATCAAGTTATGCAGATGGATGACTGAATGAGTCACACACTCTCTGCTGGGCTTTGAATAGGTGACGTCAGCCCGATTTATTATATCTCTGCGGGAGCTCTTATTACAGGTTAATGGTAAGTAAACATACTTTTATTGATTTACAAATAGTGTGCAAGTTTACTTTATACTCAATGGGCCGTCTCCAGAGCTACGGCCGCAATTTCCCTGTTTTGAAGGTTGTGCGCATGTGCACAACCTTCATACGGCGGCGTAAGGACCGGTGGCCATAACTATAGTTATGGTCGTCGGCTGTTATGAAAAGGGGGCTTTCCCCCATTGGCACTTTTATTCATAAATGGCCCGCCCAGTACACGTGTTTACACACCACACGTGCAAGACTCAACTCCCGGACCATTTGAACACGCTGCTCAGATTTCTACCAGGACGCTGGCTCTGACGGCTTTACACCTTGTTCCACGGGAGTAAGATCGTATTGACACGCTGTTGGTATCTTTTATCCGGTACGTTTTTTATTTGCTTACCCCAAGGGGGAGAATAAAACAAAATATTGCACCATGAAGCGCCCCCTGTCCTTTCTATAGTTGCAGATTCAATTACTTGGGAGTGAGACCCAGGATTTACGTTGGGGAAGACGCGGTTTCAACCAAACAAGAAATCTGGTGCCAAGTACCTAAATCAATTGTTGATTAGTGTGTGGACACAATTATATGTTTTTAATAATTGTAGCACTTGCTATTAGCAGCGCGCTGATAAAAACCCTGTTTGCATATATATATATATATATATATATATATATATATATATTCTAAAAAAATGTATGCAAAAAAGAATGTCAATCATATCTTTGCATATTTTGGGCACTGGAAGTTTTTCATAGACATTTATTGAATGTGAAAATATATTTGCATATATTTGAAACATAAGCATTGAGCAAACTAGAACTTCAGTTTAAAAATAGTCCTATTGATTTGTTGTTCCCTATAGTCCCATTATTTATATATTCATATGTAAAGGTTAAGCATGTAACATCCCCTGAGATAACTCAACCATCTACTTAGCTGTTACTCAAACCCATCTAAAATATTCTTCATCAGTAAAGAGTGTTAGAATATCCTTACAAGAGTCAACCAATCAATTTAACAAAAAGTCCCAATTTTGGGGCATCCTGATCTAATAATTAATTGGATATTAATAAATAACATCTAAGAAAATCAAACCATCTGTTGAAGTATTTACAGTAAGTACAGACACCTGAATTATAGGATAAAAAATGGTTATGCATGCACCAATCCCACTGCTCAGGCAAATGATCGATTCAGTGTCAAACACAGGTCATTTTCAGCTTGACTGGAACCTGTTAAACAGGATATTCATTATTTTAATTATTATTATTTATGCAGGCAAGCAAACTGTAATTGAATAATATTTAATAGTTTATTTATTTATTTATTTAACTATACCTCGTCAAAGTGTTTTTGTGTGAAATGTTCTAATTTCTTGACATTTTATGCCAAAATAATTTATAAACATAGGGCCTGATCCAGAGCTACGTTGGTACACTGTACCACGTACCATCGCTTCACTCCCCCGACACTCCCCCTTGCCCCAGCGTATTAACACTCGCTTACGCCGGCTGAAGGCTACCCTAACTTCAGCCGGCGTAAATGTTACTACGCTGGGATGGCGGCATTGCTACGTTAACACCGCCCTCCCAGCCTCATTACCCTCCCTCCCTCCCCCCACCTAGCTGCACTAACTGCAGCGTAGTAACGGAGGGGAACGCCCCCTCCAGCGTTACTACGCTGCTGCTATGGACGCCCGATCCACAAACGGGCGTTTCCATAGCGATGCAGGGCAACATCTGCCCGGCGGATGCGCAGATCGGCTTTTAAGCCGATCTTGCGCTGCTGGCAAGCGTCTTAATGCCAGCCAGCATAGGTCTGTATACAGCCCATAGTGTGTAATAAAAAGCTTCTAAAAACAAATTATAGCACAAATTATAGCATATAACACAAAGCATTAATATCAGTATAACGTTGGCAAACTCACTTCATTGTATTTGGCTTAATCAGCTGATTAGTGCGTAGTATATGACATGGATCAGTTTTTATAATGCCAATATGTGATGAACCAAGTGATCACTGCTTTGTATTGGTCACAAGCAACATCAGATAGTGTGTAGTCCTCTACATGCTAGAATGTAAACTGGATATATTTGTAGCGAACTGTTGCTTAACTCTCATTTATAGTTACTGTGTCATCCTTGGTTAATTAAGGTAATATGAGAGATTTTGTAAAAAAAAACTTTGTAAAAGCAACAATAATTAAATGTGTGTACTATAAATATAATGTTAGGGATAGAGAGAAAAAGAGAGAGAGAGAGGTTGGGGGTGGGGAGAGGTAGAGAGAGAGATTTACTAAGCGGTGGTTTGCAAAACCACTGTCAAACCGCCATCCAAATGGTCCAAAACCAAAGAAATGGTTCTGAGTGGCGATTTTGCTGAAATCACTGTCAATTTGTCTGCATGTATTGCTGCTGCCTATACAAAGAGGCTTACAAGTGTTTTCCACTCATATAACACTCACAGAAAAAATCATTTCTTCTTTCTTAAAATCTTGGGATTTAAAGGCTTTATTTTTTATTTATAAATTATTGCTTATTTAATTTATTTAAAAAAAATAAAAAAAATGTAATTTACAAATAACTATTTAACTATTAAATCCATATATATTAATAAATAAGAAATTGACATAAAGCAAAAACAAGTATAATCAGAGAAATCAAGCAAAAGAAAATCACCAAATAACTAAAATTGCTATAACCAAATATTAAAAAATATCCAAGCTCGTGTCACATAGCTGGTCACAACCCGATCAAAGTTAATGAGGAAGTGCCTTAGATAGTGCATGTGATGTCAAAGTCGCAAGAGAAAGGATAACTTTTACATTTAGGACCTTGGAAAAAGAAACCGCTGCCTTTTAAGTACAAACCACCAGTGGTCTGAAGGTTTGGGTAGCAGAGGGTTAATAAATTTAACACGAGGCAGATTAAACTCCCTGTGTGGGTATGCTTAATGAGACAACTCACCTTACTCCCAATTGGTCCTGGTGGGTGGGGGGAGGTCTTCAGAGCATTTATAAGGGGTCTTCGGCTGGGAGAGGCTTCCTTCTCATCTTTGATTTGTCCACCTTCCCGCCCTATAATTTGTTAATTATTTAATTCCCAGTAACGGTATCTGTTATGGTGTGGGGGTCGGAAAGCAAGTTATTGGCGCATGTACATTTGAAGTGGTTTAGCGCATCTAGCGGTGTAACGAGTAGGTACTGGGGGGGGGACTACCTGTGACTTGACTGCTAGAGGTGGAGGTGCCCAAGGTCGTTGACCCATCTGGATGGGCGGTCACACGTAACACTAGACTAGTGTTTAACCAAAGGCAGGAGGAGTGCGCTTATGCTGGACTTCAATTCATGGTTTAAAGTTAAGTTTTATCTGACGGTTCTGATATGTGCTTTTCATGTAATGTGTTTGATTAAGGTTACTTGCTTTCTTGGCCCCATCAAAATTTAAAGATACGGTTAAGTTCCGCTTAGGAACACTACTAGTGATTAATAGCCAATTAATTAATCAATAAAATTTTAATTCCCAAATACTGTGTCCGTGTATTTACTTATGGTAATAGATAAGAATGCTTTATTATTAGAGGTAACATTGCAGCACACATCACACATGGGCAGTTTATGGGTTTTTTCACCCCAAGTGCATAATTTAGCATTTTTTTTATTAAACTGCAGTTGCCACATTCTTGACCATTCCTCTAGTCTAGCTAGATCATCCCTCGTTTTGTGTACGCCTACTGGTATGTCTACTCTGTTACATATCTTTGTATCATCTGCAAAAAGGAATATTTTCCCCTCTATACTACAGGCTATATATTTATATATACACTCACACAAACACAAAGTATATACTGTATATATACAGTATATATATCATTGTATCCTTTAATTTAATTAAAATGTTTGCTTTCTGGAGACAATAAGTTACTTTATTTTAGATGACAAATGAGTTAAAGGATAATTTGTAGAAACACTGCAGAGAGATGACATGTTTTCAGAAGGGGTTAGGCAGGTCTTTATATATACACTCACACAAACACAAAGTATATACTGTATATATACAGTATATATATCATTGTATCTTTTTCTTTAATTAAAATGTTTGCTTTCTGGAGACAATAAGTTACTTTATTTTAGATGACAAATGAGTTAAAGGATAATTTGTAGAAACACTGCAGAGAGATGACATGTTTTCAGAAGTGATGGGGTTAGGCAGGTTACATGTGCTTATGAGCAGATGCACTGAAAGCACAGGACTCTTGAAAAGCTTTCTTTCCTTTGAAAACCTTGAGATGCTCTGTGTAATTTAATTCCTAATGCATTATGAAAAGGCCATGCAACGAAAGATGTGATGTCAGGTTCCAGGAAGATCAGAAAGAACACTCAGGCCCTAATGATGCTTACTTGTCTTCATTCCTCGGCTCTGCAAGAAGGAAGCTGTCAATTTCCTCCTATTGATTGTAATGCTTTCAGTACTGTAGTGTCCTTATTTTGTATCCCAGGGGCAGAACAGCCTCTTGAAAACATCTTTCCGACTGATGTAAAGCAAGATCCATCCGTAAGACCAAATTTTAAATTATATTTAGGAATTGGCAGTACAGATCTTTTTTTTGCCAGTGATGAGGTTTTTACTTTGCTGAGAGCACACAATTTTGTTTATTATTTGACTTCTTTTCTTTCTAGGTTACCATCCTAATAAGTCTGGCGCTGGCCTTTCTTGCTTGTATAGTGTTCCTTGTGGTCTATAAAGCTTTCACGTATGATCACAGCTGTCCAGATGGATTTGTGTACAAGGTATGAAATGTTTTCTTATATATCACTCAGAATGAAGGCTGCAATGATAAAAGTGTTACATTTCAGGCTTGTAGACATGAGTTGCTAGGCCATATATATAACTCAACATTATAGGAGAAAAATCAAGACAAATAAATGTCATGCATGAATTATTCCCAGTAATAATGTGATTTACTGATTCTATGCTCACACTGGTATGTTCTGTCCTATGTATTTATTTACATGTAAACAAAAGAGACAAGGGCCCTGATTCCCACATAACAACGCACCTAAATATACGCAGGCCATGTGTGTCTCTTGGCGATTTTATGTGTATTGTGCATGCGCGATCCAGATGTTACGCATGGAAACCTGTTACGCCTAATGAGATCCATAAGTAGGGGAGTGCCAGTACTCTGAAGGAAGTTAAGAAAAGTGCAAAGATACGCACAGAGAGGTAAGGAGGCCCTATGGAGGCGGAAGTCAGCAAACATCTGTAAGAACAAGGGCAGTGTGTTGGGAGCTGACTTGCTACTTAGGTGCATAGTTTTGCGAATCCGCGTGTACTTATTTCCTTCTTATCTGAATCAGGCCCAAGTTTTTTAAATGATTGGAGACCATCTTTACACATCGACAAACAACTTGCATAAATGTATTTAGTAGTAAAACAAATATTGCGGCTGGCCAATACTGACAGTCAGGGCCAGATTATCCACAAGGCAACCTAGACACCCGCTTAGAACCTGGTGAGCCCCAGTGGCCCAGGATCTTGTACTGTTAAGCACCCTTGCAGCCTTATCAAACAAGAGCTGTCATTTCCACCATGCAAGATTACTTGGGGGGCCCCAAACCAGCATCTTGATTAGGGCCCCATGAATTTTAAATCCATCTCTGCTGACAGTACTTACAGAGTTGTCTCCCATCTTGGATGTACACATGTACAACTACTGTTTATGCAATTATGCACACTAAGGTATGTTACACACAGGTAAAGGAAATTCATAATCATGGGTAATATATACTTGAATATTAACTATAGTCTCATTAAGGCTCAGTGTTACAGAACGCATTGAGTTGTTGGCATTAGGGTAATTATGAAAATAGTCAGAAGTTAAAATCAATATGAGTGGGTCGGTTATTTTACAGCTATGTTAATCTGAAGCAGGAGCTTACAGCAATGTGCTACCACAGCATCAGACACATGAAACGTATGTACTTTGGACTAGACAAACTACAGTATGGTTGTAGCAGTGTCCTAAGGGGTACCTATATGACGCTACTTTTTCAGACATTTTAGAGACAGAATGAAGGCTATGCATATAAAAATAAAAATAATGCTAATTATTTATAGTAGTAACTTTGTTCCCTAGTAATACTTACAAACACCATATGTAAGACAAAGCTGGCATCCATTATGTGGAATTCTGGGTTACTCTCATGTACTCTGATGTCACAGACATTGGGTACAGTTAATGGCATCTTGATGAGGGCCCCATGAGTGGCAGGTATTGTGTGACAAGTCATTTCCATCTGACTACAATGTAACTCCTGAAACACTTAAACACAAAACCATGGCATTCAGACATTTGAGATTGAATAGAAACAGCTAAGTAATAGTCTGTATACAAAAGAAATGACTTACAATTTTGAAGCCATTTAATAGCATATATCCTTGTATTGTGATATTTTTGAGATGAAAGACACATTTATTATTAATGGATTATCACAGTTTGGAAAAATGTAATATTTAGCAGTTTTTAAATAATAAAAAAAGATTACTAGCTTTTCTCACACTCCTTTTCATAATGAACACACAGTGGTGCTCTCCACTCACTGCCCCGCGTCAATCACCATGGAATTGGTCCAGCAGTGGTTGGATTATTCAGGCATCCTGGACAATCCAATTATGGGGTCAACGCACAAGGATTTTGTACCATTTTTTCAGTATTCCAGTAGACCAGTCTATGGTATTCACCACATGATAACCTTTGCAATCAGTCAGTAATCATTTGAGTGGCGTGATTACCATATAGTGTATGGCCAGCCCTATTTTATCAAAGGAATTATTATTATTATGTACATTATAGAGACTGTCATTTTGAAATAAATTAATAGACATGTCACAAATTAAGCAAATAGCAAAACTACACAAAAAGCCCTAGAACTGCTCCTACTGATAACAAACTGTAATTTGTTTATGAAATGTTAGGGTATGGACTTGGGATGTTTTAGTACCCCATTGGGAGCTAGAATAAATCACATGACATTGCTATCTTATGTTTAATCACTGGAGAAAGGCAACTTTCTCCACATAACATTAGAAGCCACTATTTTCCTCCTAACTTTAAATGTTAACACATGCCTGTTACCGCATAGGATCATATGTAGAGTTATGGATATTTAAATTTAAATGCAAAAAACATAAAATAAATACAATACAATCATTACATCTTTATGTAGAACAACCCCAGCCTAATTGTTGCATTAAAAACATACTCATGACTATTTATAGGGTGTGGGTTGCCAGTATGAATGGCCCTTTTTCAAAAGGACCATTTTATACTAGTGATTTTCGAATGGTTTTGGAATTTGATTGATTCTGCCTCAAAGAGGAGAAGCAATTGATTTTCCAGGGACCGAAAGAGCTGGGAATGGAAAGAATTTTTTATCCTAACACTTAACCTTACCCTATCCCTCCCCTTCCTCTACAGTAACCCGCTGCTTCCCAAAGACTGACCCTAAGACTCCCTTCCCCCCAGCCTAACCCAGAGACTACCTTTTCCATAGCCTAACCCTAAGACTCCCCTTCCCAAAGCTTAACCCTAAAACTCGCCTTCCCCACAGCCTGCCCCAAGAGTCCCATTCATGCAGCCTAAGTTTAGACTCTCCTGTCTGCAGGCTGCCCTAACCCTCCCCTTCCATTACTCTAACCCTCCCCTTTGATGACCCTAACCCTCCCTTCACCAGAGCCTAACCTTATAAGTCCCTAAAAGTAGCTTCAGTTAGCTGCAAATAAATATCCTGATCCTTTATTTTATTTTCAAAAAATTGTAGGGATGTGTTTATACCAAAAATAGGGGCCATTTATTGAATATAAATACATTTTACACTTACACTAGCTCTGAGCTGCTATAGATTTTAGGTGGAAGGGCATGGAGTTCCGACACATTACTTGTGCTCACAGCAGCACTTTTAAAACATAAAAAATATTGTGGAACTCCCTGTTGCGCAGAGCACAATGATGCGGATACAGGCCCATCTGTGCTCGCTCCCGTTTCTGCTGCACTTCCACCTAAATAGGTGGAAGGGCAGCTCTGCATCAGGTCGAAAGTGTGCAAGTTTGTGTAAATCATGTAAAAGAAAATCAAACATCATAGCAAAGTGGTTGTAAATGGGTTGGACAAAGATTAGGAAGTAAATTGAGGAATTTAGTAAGTTTTTCTGAACAGATCAATTTAAAGGGAGTACTTGAAGGTTTGTAGATTTTTGGATAGTCTTTATGGGTGGCAAAGGTTGTTCAAGAGAATGGATGCAGCCTGGTAGAAATCCTGTGACTGGCAATCAGACAATTTTTTTTAGTGTAGAATATAGTTGCAGATCCTGTGAAGATCTGATCTGTGCTATATCTAGCGACAAGTGAAGGTGATCACTTTGTATTGTAGGTTATTAAAAAGATTTTGTACTTCATTCTGTAAAGGCAACCGATGTAAAAACAGATTCGACAATCTCTAGAAAAACATTTTACAAGGAAAAATAATCTAGCTTCTGCATGCAATATAGTCAGCATAGGGGAAATTTTATATTAGGGGAGTCTAATAAGATGAGCATTGCCATCAAGGGGACATGATTAGTGCGTGAATGAGAATTTTTGCAGTTTATGAGATATGCGCATATTCTGGAAACATTTTTTAAATGTATGTAACAGAATTTAGTTGCGGGTTTTGCTTGCTGCTTCGAACGTCTCTAATACGTCAGGGCCACTTGTGACAAAGGGCCTGATCCAGAGCAACGATCGCAAGCGAGCGTACGACGAGCGTATGCGAAAATTCGGCAAAAAATTCGCAACGCGCATGCCCAGTATGACAGCTTCCGGTCGCCCGAGCGTCATGAGCGAATAGCGGGCGTATTGTTAGCGTATTTTTCGCTCGCGGGGCGTACTTTCTTTACGATGGTCGGCTGGGCGCCCGTTTTACTACAGGGAGGCGGGGATAGCCATTTAAATTGTACAGTATGGGCGTGCTAAGCCCGTACGCTCAGCGTATTTTCTGCGAATTTTCGTACGGCCGATGGTCGTACCCAGTGTAGGGTATAGCCGCCGTAAGCAGGGACTTTACTATGGGAGTGTTAGGGGCGTGTATGTTGATACGCCCGAGCGAACGTTCGCATTCGCCCGTCGTGCGAATTTTCGTAGCGCTGGATCAGGCCCAAAGATTCAGTGATGAGGAACCAATAGTGAATGTGTATTTCCCAATGGAGAGCAGTGTGTGAAGAGACCAAAAACGAATCCCCCAGTGCCGATAGGTGAGTATTTCCCAAACCCCAACCCTTATTCTAATCCTCAGCTTAACCATAACCTTCCATTATCCTAATCCTAACCCTCCCCTTCCATTACCCTAACCCTCCCTTCTCTGCAACCTAACCCTAACCTTCCCCTTCTCTGATTCATCCCCTCCCCACATACTAACCCTAACCTTGTCCTTCTACATTCCATCCTCTCCCCACAATCTAACACTAACTCTCCCTTCCCTGCAGCTTAACCCTAATCTTCCCCATCTCCAATCCATCCCCTTCCCGCAGCCTAACCTTAACCTGCCTGTAGCCTAACTCTAAGATTCCCCCTCTAGGCTCCCCGCATACTGTTACTAACCTGTCTGGTCGTCTTAAGTAGCGGTTTGGAGATGCGCCTGGTCTGGGGGCTTCAGGGGTCTGTTCCTCTCCAGTAGCGGTCGAGTGCTGCGCCTGGTCTGTCAAGAGCTGCGTCAGGTCTGGGAGCATAAGGGGAGTGGTTGCAATAACTGTTGCTCTAATGAATGATAAGATGCTGAAAATAGATCTTTCAGCATACTTAGCAATTCATTAAATAATGTTTCTAACTTAACCCAGTTTCAAAATAGAGCTGTCGGCTGTCAATATGTCGAAAATGTGAATTTGGAAGTGCCGAACGCAAGCGTTTAGTCACAGATTGTATGTGAGGTATAAAACACAGTATTAACAGAAACTTCCTACTATACAAGTTACATACATGTTGAAGTGGATACAATATAGTGGAAGAATGATAAAGCAAAGGAAATACAAAGAGCACTAATTTTTTTTATTAATTTGCATTACATTATATTTCACATGCTTATATACATTTTATACATATGATTTATATACATATGATTTTATATTAATCAATGAATTGCATAAATGACATTTTTCCTACTCTTTCAAATGCAGCATAAGAGATGCATACCATCCTCCCTTGACGCCTATTACTCTGCACAGGATTCCAACTCACGAGGAAGGTTTTACACTGTAATTAGCCACTACAGCATGGCTAAGCAAACAAGTTCAAGATCTGTCTCTCCATGGCTTTCTTCGGGATCCATTAATCATGAAACCAAGGCTAGCAAAACGGAAGGTCACTAGAAGGTCAAGTAGATAAGGGACTTCCCTGATCCCAGTGTCCTGGGCACAGCTCAGATGAGGTGCCACAGAGATGATGCAAAGTGAAAAAAAACTTGCAGGAGTCAATACTGAACAACAAAATGTTACTTTTTGTGCATTGTTATTGTTAATTTGTAACCAAGTCACAACCTTGTACAAAGGCATGTTCAATGTTTATTGTTAACTTGCAATTTAAAAACTGAAAAAAAAGATAAAACAAAAATACATATTGAATTTTTACATTTTTTTTTATTCAATACACTGTTGATAGAAGATGCAAACATATGCAATTGAATGTCTTTGCTTTGTGCTCATTTATAATAGTTGTCATTGTTCTTTGTGAACTGGCACCGTTGTACTGTGTGTTGGGGAAAGCTTTACCCACTAGAGTACTGACATAATAGTTCCAGGAAACAAGGGAACCATCTTTCCATTTTATAATGTACTTAACCAAGATTTCACATTTGGGGTCAGACAAAAGGATCATCTTTTCGATTTGTGTATGGAATGGAATTGTTGCAGAAGAAATGGAAAGAAATGTCAATGTTTTCTATAATTCCGGTATAAAAATGAAGAACCATTGAATGGAAAATAGAATAACAACCACATAATTGATAAATAATAGACCTACATTTATCCAGAAGCAGTAATGGAATTGTTGGCATCCGTGCTAATGAACCCCTCGTCATTTGAGCAACTGGTTGAGGCAAACAATGCCCAAACCTTTAGTAATGATCAGTAATAATTTGTAAATCAGCGTCACATACATACGAAAATAAGAACATTTATTTTACAATTGTGATATTTTGAGATCATTATTCCAGATAAACAAGATTATATCATGTATTCAGTAGCAAAATAAAACATTTCATTTGCTCCGCCCCCTTAATTTTATATAGCCCTGCTGAGATTTGTATTTTGTGTGTAATTATTATTTTTTATTTCAATACTTTTTAGTCTAATTTATAACTGTTTCCCGCATTGTGTTTTAACTACTCTTGCTTACAGTATATGCATTTCTCCTACATCTAAATTGTGGAGAAAGTACCTGTACCTT
>WWET01002636.1:196730-213521 GCA_011038615.1 Limnodynastes dumerilii | reverse complement strand
CCCCCGCCCTTCCCCCCCCCCCGCCTCCCCCCCGCCTTCCCCGGCTAATCTAAATGCCTGCCCCCTCCCACTTCTACCTAATTCCTCCCCGAAGCTGTATTACGCCGCCACTTTCTAACTTAACTTTAAAGACCGCATGGAGGCAATCTATGTACAGTGCATCAGGAAAGTAAACACAGCGCTTCACTTTTTCCACATTTTGGAATGTTACAGCCTTATTCCAAAACTGAATACATTTTTCCCTCCAAATTCTACGCACAATACCCCATAATGACAATGTGAAAAAAGGCCGCATATACGCAATCCGCGTATCAAAACGATACGATAGATAGATAGATTACGTACAATAGCTACATGCGCAGTAGCTATCTTTCAGTAGTTCTGGATCCGGGCCATTGTGTGTAGAATTTTAAAGGAAAAAATTTATTTACCGGTATTCGATTTTGGAATAAAGCTGTAACATAACAAAATGTGGAAAAACTGAAGCGCTGTGAATACTTTCCGGATGCACTGTTTCCTAACTGGTATGTAGATTGCATAAATGACCTGATACGCATGTGTAGCAAGTCATTTCACAGAACTCCGCACCTAAAAAGCAGAAGTTTCTAAGGTGTGAATAAAACCCAGGGTGAGGCATCAGACCAAGGTTACCAGAAATAAAGGACAGTAGCAATAATGATGACGATCGCTATAAGAGTAACAATCCCTTATGCAGACGTATTAATATGCAAACATTGACTATGATCTAAAGCAGCGGATCTAAAACTTTTTACCCATTAACTCGCTCCTCAATTCCTTGCTTCACCTCTCTATGGACCAGATACATAATAACACAAAACAGTGCAAGTGTTATATGTGCACACAGCGGTTACGTATCGGAACGCATTGCAAACGATATTGGATTTTCGTGCTGAAAGCCTTCTGATGGCTGGACGTTACCATGGTGGGTGCTTGAGGGGTATTTAAATTGTACTGAAAGGACTCAGTTAAGCTCTTACGATCCTTTATCACGCATTTTATGTGGGGCTGATGCGTCAGAGTTACGGTACGGTACAGAAGTGCCGTGCGTGCGAGATGACTAAAATACCTTTGCGCATTAGGAATTTATGTTCGTACTGTGGTAACCTGGGGCTGGATCCAGACTTAAGAAGGAGCTTGAAATTAAGAGAGTAAAGTTACTCCTGGGCTAAACCATGCTGATTGCAGGGGCAAACATCAGTTGCAAACAGTATTCGAGTTGAGGGGTGATGTTTCCTATCCCAAGTCTAAATAACAGTGTGATAGTAAAGCTGGTCAGTATCTGTGTGCAGTAAGCAATTCAAAGATATATCCCTGCATGCAAAGAATACAATTAACTTGACTCCCCCTGAAATCAACATGGTTTTGGCCAGGAGTAAATTTCCTCTTTTAAATTTTAAGCTCTTTCTTAAGTCTGCAACCAGCCCCTTGCTTCCAATGAGTAATGACTACAGCACAACTTAAATCTAAATCCGGTCCTATGTTACCGTTACTAGCACTTCATCCCCTTTTGGCCCATTAGCCCTTGTATTTTTATTTTTATTTTGTTAATTTTTTTTTTTTTTTCATTTCTATTTTTTCTGCAATGATTTTGAGATCCATATTTTACATATGTCATTCATCGGACAACATATTAAAAAAAAAAAATGCCATCTAGTATATTACACAATCACACAATACAAGAACTACTAGATGCTGTTACCGACTTCTACCCATCAGCACTGTCATCATCAGATAAGGTACAAATATTAGGGATAAATAAACTGTAGCATTAAGTTTGATGAATTAAATTGTACACAGTGAATATTGTATACAGTGAAATACAGATCCCCTGTAAGTAATGGTTTGTGGGCTATACCTGGGATCCCTTTGCCCTTAAAGGTTTTGGCAATGATAGCAGTGGGTTGGTTCTTGACAGCACTGAATGCCTTACACAGCTCCTCCACACTGTGTCCATCCACGACCACGGTGTGCCACCTATAGAGAAGGAATAGATGCCAGTCAGAAGGAGGAAGCATTAGCAATTACAGTAGTTCCATGGCAATGTATCTAGTATTGAGGGTGCATTTGATGGCAGCGACATGAAACAGAAGGAAGACGGAGAACTGAAGACAAAAAATAAGTTGTGCTAAGCAAAGACAATGAGCCAATGGGTGGCACCACTGTGCCCCACAGCATCACTTACCCAAAGGCCTCACACCGTTTCTGGTAGATGTCTACTTTGTGCTGCAGGGGGGCAGGTTCACTCTGGCCAAGGCGGTTAACGTCTATGATAGCCGTGAGGTTGTCCAGCTTATACAGGCCAGCAAAACTCATGGCTTCCCAAACAGAACCTTCTGAGGTCTCTCCGTCTCCAAGTAAACAGTATGTCCGATAGCTGCAAACAAGCATAGATTAAATATCCTTCCAATTTTAATGAACTCATCAGCAGATTTGCAAATGATTAGCTATTAGTTGGTTACACAAGCGGTTATCAACCTTTTTTAGAGAGTACCAGTTCTTTTCAGAGTTTTTGTTGTTTTTGTTTACCTATTTTGCAGTGATTTTAAGGTATATTTTGTATATATGCCATTTACCCCCAAGATGGCAAGATATTTTATGTTTAAGAAATTTTATAAATGATGTCCTCAGCCATTTGGTATCATTACCTCCTTACAACCTTGGTGGGGTTACATTTAATCTCCTGAAAACTTTGGCCAGTTGCACTGAGTACCATGTGACCAGGGCTGTCGCGATACACTCAGCGGGAGGATGTGGCGCATCCAAGCGCCCTGCTGCATAGGCGCTGCTGTTTATCCCCCTGCTTCTCAGAGCTGACATTTAGCCAGATCTGTGACAACTGTGAGAGCCAGCGCCGGTCTGCAATACAGCGCCGCCGGCCTGTGCTGTAGGTAGATGCTAGATCTAAGTGTGCTAAAGCAGTGTTCCCCAACCTCAGTCCTCAGGGACCACTAACAGTGCATGTTTTCCAGGTGTCACTGCTGGAGCACAGGTGTGTTCATTACTAACTGTCACATTTTAAAAGCTCCACAGGTGCTGCTCATTATATCACTTGTGATTCTTTAAGGAAACCTAGAAAATATGGACTGTTAGTGGTCCCTGAGGACTGAGGTTGGGGAACACTGTGCTAAAGAACCACTGCTGATGTCTAGCCCTTGTGACCAGTCACCTGATCAGTGGGAGGAGTCAGTGTTTCCTCCATTTTCCTGTCCCGGGCACAGCAGTGTGATTATAATATCTATAAAAGAGGAGGGCACAAATTTATTATTTGCAAGGGGCACCAGACATGCCAGAACCGACCCTGCACGTGACAGTGGACCCGCACCTAACTCACCTATCCTGCCCCCTTCCCGTCCCCCTTTTTCGGTACCTTATGGCACTTATGAGTGCCATAGGGCTACCTTAACTATCCGTCCAATGTCCGCACGGATATTGCCTCTCCCCGCCCCCTCCGGCTAATCTAAATCCCTCCTCCTCCCACTTTTACCTAAACCCTCCCCGAGGCGGCATCACGCAACCTCTTTTTACCTAAAATGCTCCTTGAGGTCTTTAAAGACCACCCGGAGGCAATCTACTGAACTGGTATATAGATTGCGTAAAGGACCTACTACTATACAGTAGTTCTTTTACTAAAGATAGGCACCTAAGAAGTGACTGCTTCTTAGGTGTGAATCCGTCCTCATGACTTCAAATCAGGGGTCAGATTCACTAAGCTGTGGGAAAGGAAAAGTGGAGAAGTTGCCCATAGCAACCACACTTTCCTATTTCACACTAGAGAATGTCAGCTAGAATCTGATTCTCCTCTTTTCCCTTCCCGCTGCTTAGTACATCTGGCCCCCAGGAGTTAAATCTTATAAAGTCATTGCGTTGTGTGGATTCCTTTGTGTCCTGGGAAGCCTCCGCCTCTCTACACTCTCAAAGGCAAAGTTCAATTCAGGTAGTGAAAAGACGGCAATGTTACCAGTAACTGAATCTGCTGCCAATGTGCAGCTCAAACAGACACTCCTCAGCAAACACACACAGTCCGCTCCCCCCGGCTATTATCCAAGAGGAGAAAATCATTGCTGTATAGTATCATGTTAGGCAAAGTTTACAAGGAAAGAAACCTGTCTGCACATGTGAAGAGTGGCCCCTCTGTGCAGACATGGGGAGGATCATACACAGCACAATCACTCTTCAATGACCATTGACTGCAGTGTGGTGAATGGGGGGGGGCGCCCCATCCCTTCTGGGGTACCCCTTTTCCTCGTCTAGACTCCTGACAGCATCCCTGGACCTAGGATAGTGACAGACAACGAATTCTCTGTGTGGAGCGCTTGAAGCAGGACTTAAATGACAAAGGGTTCCATTTATTATAATATGAATTAGCTCTCTGGAGCTACATGTGATCATGGGACCGGATTAAGAACTAGTAATGGGCTCTATTTACTATCATTAGCGCCTAGCAGGACCGCGGGGGGTATTTATTAATACTTACCCCTCCGGCGAGGTCCCACGACGGTCAGCGAGCCTTTCGCTGACATCGTTGGGCTATGCAGTCCCCCGGCACATGCGCAGTAGATTTCTTTAGGGACTTTGAAAATTTCAAGTCTCAAAAGGCAAAATCACTGCGCATGCGCCAGGATCAGAGACAGACGCGCAAGCGGTCAGGTAAGTTTTAAAGCTTCGGTTTTGTATTTTTTGGGTGTTTTTTAATTGAATAGGTTTATTATATAAACATTTATTAAAACTAGTTAATATATTTTTTTTTTACTTAACTGTATACCAGCGGTGCCCCCCTCTTCCCCTCTAATAACAGCTATTATGGGGGAGGAAAAGGGGGTGTACAAGGAGAGACCGCTAGAATACTTACCATAACGCCATCTTCGGATGGCGTTTTTTTAACGCGTCGGCGCGGACTGTTAAAATCCACGCTGACACTTAGTAAATGCCAGCCCGCATTCATTAGAGCGGGCCGGTGATTGGGACCGTTATTGCTATCGTCGCCATGGTTTCCATGGCGATGATAGCTTTGTAAATATGGACTGCTTCAATTACAAACACACACCACAGACAAACCAGGTGTGTCAGAACGTGGGCTTCATATGTCCATTAACTTTAGGAGTAGCAGTGATATTACTGCAGCATCACAGACCACTGAACGTACCCTATCTATTACCACAATCTTGTTTATTTTCCAGAGTAGGGTAAGTTCAGTGGTCTGTGATGCTGCAGTAAAATCACTGCTACTCCTAAAGTTAATGGACATATGTGGTGTGTGTTTGTCTGGCAATCTGGATAAATTGATACAGCAGTCTATAATATTGACACCTTGTATATTATGATACTGTTATAACTGATCATGGGATAAGTTTATTTATTTGACATATAATATCTACTAACGTGTTGAGCTGGTTATACTTAAAATGGTTGATTTTCATTCACAAATGTTATCATATCTTGTTAAGGAGATGAGGTTATGGGACCTGAATTTTTACAGATACATGTTTGTATTGATGTAGCTACTTTTTTAACTAAAGTTCGCTGTGTTTGCTATAATAATAAATATACTATTTTTGTCATTGGAAATTATTCCGGACATTTGTGCACTTATTTATATACGGCTCTGTGCTTTTTCTTTTTTTTGGATGTATATGTTTTGCCGTAGTAGTAGCACTGTCTGGTTTATTGAGTATCATAACTCAATCATCTCATGTTCTAGTGCCAGAACCTCTCTTTGATCTTGGCTTATTATCACATTGCCCACCTTGGTCATATTAGACCATATTCACACCTAAGAGTGAGTTAGGCTAACTAGCCCATTCTACCCCTAACCAGCCCCCCCCCATAGGGCTACCTTATATTACCGTGCGTAGTTTCCTTTCCCCACCTCCCACGTCTACCTAATCACTCCTGGAGGCGGCATTGGGACGCCTCTTTCTAACTAAACTATGCCGTGCGATCTTTTAAGACCTATCTGGTACGTAGATAGCGTAAAAGACCTACAACGCATGTGTAGTAGGTCATTTCGCAAATCTACGCACCTAAGAATCCGAAGCTAACGAAAATAAGTGATTTACTTGAAATCCCAAATTTCAGCTGATTGAGCTGCCTTATGCAATTGTCTGACGCCGCTCCTTGAGCACTATGCTGGATCGGCATTCATCTGCCTCACAAATGGCAAAATAAAAAGAATATTCCAACAATTTGGTCGTATTTGAGTGTGGTTTTTTTTCTATTCTTTTTTTTTCTCTATTCTATTTAGTATTATTAATTCAAGTAACTACATGTGCAGCAAAAAGGTATCACCTCTAATAGAGTAAGCTAACGGAAGAGATGATTTGATTGGGCCGTGATTGGCAATGCTCAGTGCTGGGAGCAGATTGCTGAATCACAGTGACATACACATATCTGTGGAGCTCTGTCTCACAACCCACACACCAAATTCCAGGCTGGACCAGGCCCAAGAGCTAAAGCAATAGGCCACTGTCCCTATTTCTCCTGCAATATAGCTAGGAAAATGACACTTACACAACTGCACAGCATCAGAAATTTTTGAAGGCACAAGTAAAGATGTATATATCGCCTTTTAAATTCATTTCACTAGTTGATTACCTGTTGCACTATAGTTATCACTCTTTTTAACCATTTAGTGGCTAAAAATTGTAATGTTGGCAACTATGATTTATTAAGTTTATAATGACATTTGGCCAGATCCTGGCACTATGTTTGAAATAGAGACAGACAAAAACGAGCTTTCGGCTGTCTCTATCTATTTCATACACAGCATTTTCGCATTTGTAAGTCAGCTAAAATCTGTCAATGAGAGGGAAGTGTCTTGGGAGTGCACTAGTCTCTTGCATGTAAACTTTATGTACTCTGTGTGTGTGAAAAGCACACTTAAGTCTGGATCCGATATGGTTGTTAACAAATCACACTAGGGGCCAGATTTGCTAAGCTGCAGGTTTGGGAAAGTGGAGATGTTGCCCATAGCAACCAATCAGATGCTAGCTCTCACTTTCCTATTACATACTAGAGAATGTCAGCTAGAATCTGATTGGTTACTATGAGCAACATCTCTTTTCCAAACCCACAGCGTAGTAAATCTAGCAATTAGTTCCATTTCAGGTGTGTAAACCAAATTTTTTTTTTATTCAGTATCCTTAAGGCGAAGGAGTAGCATTGTCCTATGTGATATAAAGTAATATAATGGGATATGTTTTATTAATATACAAGGATGAACTGGTCAACTACCTTATATTTCCAGATTAGTGAGATTAATCTGAGCCTGGCCTCCATCCTCATTGGCCAATTTGTTTCTTGTGCAGTTAGGTCAATTATATGGTCCTAACAACGACACTGATTGACACTCTCACTGCTACGGAGAGTGAAGGTCATGTGACTACAGAAGCAGTCCTGTGATAGGGAGTTGTGGGACAGAAGGGAATTAAGGAGCCAACGTGATCAATAAAAGAGTCATTAAAAATAAACATAAACCAAACATAACAGTTTCGTATATCCCACTATCCCGTGCACACAAGCCATTCTCAGTGAGTGGCAAGCGATAGTCTTACCTGGCTTTATCAAAGTATTTTCCAGTGTAAGCCATTCCAGCCGCTGCTCCCAGCCCTTGCCCCAGGGATCCTGTGGCCACATCTACAAATTCTTGTCTCTAAAACAGAAGGCAGTCATTGCTGTTACAGTGCCTGGTATGGAGAATGTTTTCTAAGCAACAAGTTCACACCTACCTGACCCAAGGTGTACTAATGATGATGATACTAATACTAATGAGGATGATGCTATTAATGACCATGCTAGTGATAATGATGCATGCGGCTTTGCCTGGGGTCACAATTGTGCATGTCTTCAACTGCAAACTACATAAAAAATACACTCTGTCCATACTCTCTCCTCCTCCACTCTCTGTCCTGCTCCCTCCTCTGTACTGTCCCCGCTCCCTCCTCCGCACTGTCCCTGCTCCCTCCTCTGCTCTGTCCCCGCTTTATCCCTGCTCTCTCCTCTGCTCTGTCCCCGCTCCCTCCTCAGCTCTCTGTCCCCGCTCCCTCCTCCGCTCTGTCCCCGCTGCCTACTCCGCTCTGTCCCCGCTGCCTCCTCCGTACTGTCCACGCTCCCTACTCCGCATTGTCCCCACTCCCTGCTCTGCTCTGTCCCCACTCCCTCCTCTGCTCTGTCCCCACTCCCTCCTCTGCTCTGTCCCCGCTCCCTCCTCCACTCTGTCCCCGCTCTATCCCCGCTCTCTCCTTTGCACTGTCCCCGCTCCCTCCTCCGCTTTGTCCCCGCTCCCTCCTCCACTCTATCCCGGCTCTCTCTCCTCTGCTCTGTCCCCGCTCCCTTCTCCAGAACAGTGCTCTCAGTGCTCTAAACACCATTCTGACATACTACCCCCCTCAACAACGACTCCAACTTTGTGAGCTGTACTTAATATACTGTGGTCTGTGTGATGTACTAAGGAGTTCAGGTGTAATTCAGCTTATTATGTTTGTACAGTCATTAGAGTTTGTCGGGCACAGAGAGAGTACACACCGGTACAGGATGTCCCTCCAGCACGGAATCGATCTTCCTCAGGTTTAACAGTTCTGATTCGGGCAGGAATCCGGCCTCTGCCCAGGCTGCATACAGAATTGGAGCTGCGTGACCCTGAAAGCAGAAAATTGGTTGAGAATTTAATGTTCCCATAAAGTTTTAATCTTTTTATATTTCATTAAAGACAAAACAAGCTGAGGGATGCTCATAGCTCATATACGATGCACTCACATCAACAGAAAACGTTTTATCAGCACACTATCTGTCTGGTACCAAAAAAAGTCAACACAGCTGCAAAAATGACAACAATGCAAAAGGGAAAACACTTCTGTGAATCAGCCTGGGAAAACCTGGAAGGGAACATTGAAGGCACTTGTTATGGTCTTTACATACCTTAGACATCACAAAACGATCATTGTTGGGGTTCCTGGGGTCCTGGGGCTTATACTTCATTGTGTGGAAAAAGAGCACAGACATGATTTCGGCTGCACTGCAACATGATGATGGATGTCTAGGAGAGAGAGCAGATTACAGGTTCAGAATATGTAGATAGAAGATTTGCAGCTGCAGGAATCATCCTATGCCCCTTTATATTGTATAGTGGTGACATAACAACAGTCATGGCAGGTATATAACTAACACAAGGTTAAATGACAATCAAGGACTGGATCCAGACTTCCGTCCGACACCCAACTTAAAGTGCATAAGTTGGGTATCTGAAGGGAAGGGAGCATGGGCGCCCCAGATGTTATGCAGGGATCTCCTATCGTACGAAACTGAGTTCCGTCCGACACCTTTCCCTCTGCTAGCCAATGGTACGCAAGGTGGGAGATTAAAACTTTACAGTATAGGCGTGTTTAACGCCTTCCACACGGATCAGCAGTTGTACAGTTTGCTGATCTGCACCTCAGTTTTAAGGCCCTGTGGTGGATCCGACCCTGATTGTATTGATGCCACTATATGCTTACTATACATTTATTGAGAATGGGCCAGATCCTAAGCTAAGTACGCTAGCGTATTTACACTAGCCGGTGACGTAATTTCACCCATTTGTATCTACTGCACAGATGTTACGCCACGTAACTCCTAACATACGTACCATCGGCGTAACTATGAACGAATGAGCGGGGGCATCAATATGACACCCATAATTACCCTTTGGAGGCAGAGGTAGGCATTTAAATTGGACAGTATGGGCTGGGTTTTTCACATATGTAAATCCATTATGAACATCAGTACTTACGCTAGGAGAACTTAAGGTAGGGTTTGGGCAGCTTAAAACAGCCAAAGTACGTATGAGAGAGGGGAGTGCCTAGGGGAGTGCTTAGAAAATATGCTATGCGTTCTAACGTAACTAGCCCATAGGTCTGGATTTACCTCAATATTTTTAAGACATGCATAAACATCTGGCTACTTATTAAAAAAATCAATAACCTTGTATCTGTGTAACAAACTCACTGTCTCAGTGCTTTGCAACTAAAGAGATTTTAAAAAGGGTAACATTTGTAGACCGTTAGTGTAGACAAATAATCCAAATAATCTGATGTATACTTAGGGTTCAAGGGCCTTATTCAGAGTTTACCGATATGAACTACTGCGCATGTGCAGTAATTTTGAAACGATATCTACGTTACTTTTTGCAACGTAGATTGCGTAGACGCGGTCTTAAAGACTGCGTATACGCACTCTACGTTGCAAAAAGTAACGTAGATGTAATTACAAAATTACTGCGGATGCGCAGTAGTTCATATCGGTAAACTCCGGCCGCATATGCATATGCGGCCGGAGGTCTGAATACTGCCCTTGAACCCTAAGTATGCATCAGATTATTTGGATTATTTGTCTACACTACCGGTCTACAAATGTTATCCTTTTTAAAAGGTCTGAATACGGCCCCAAGTTACTAGTTGAAAAAGTAAAAGATCTATTATGTAGAATAGTTGCTTTTACATGAAGAACCCTGGAATAATCATCCAGAACCATGATTATGTATACCCCCTGGAAAACATGATGTCTACCTTCAGAACTATGGCCCTGATTCAGAGATTGAAAATAAGAATTTAAAGTTACACCTGGGCTAAACCATGTTGATTTCAGGGGAGTCAAATTTCATTTGTTGCAACAGTATTATAGTTAAAAGGTGATGTTTCCCAGCTCAAGTCTAATTAGCAGTTTAAAAGTGAAGCTGATCAGGTATCTGTGTGCAATAAGTAAAAGCAAAGCATTCTCCCTGCATGCATAGAATAAAATTAACTTGACTCCCCCTGAAATCAACATGGTTTTGCCCAGGTGTAACTTTAAGTTCTTATTTTCAGCCTTTGAATCTGGCCCTATGCCACTAATTATGGAACTAATTACTTACAATGCCATGCAAGTTAGAACTTATAGACTTAATTTCATGCTGGAAATACTGATTACTCATGGTTACAGTGCAGAATGAATGTTAGTTCATAGGTTGGCACACGTATAAGTTTATGTTTGTTATTTCAGTTCAAACAAAAGATTAACACAGGACATTTCATGCCAGTTTAACATTTCCAATACAGCTAACTGCTGTCATACTTAGCCAGGGACTACAGCGGCCTCCTCTTCACTGACTGAAACAGGAACAAGAAGAGGTTGATGAACTCTCCTTATTATGGAAAGTGTGGCAAAAATACAAATAAACCCAAGCAAAAATAAACTTTTTAATCTATTATCTGACTATAAAATGATGTTAACTTTTAAACATAGCCCATAGAACCATAGGTTCAATTAAAAAGGTAAAAAAAAAAATAATAATAATTACTATAGTTTTTTTATACAAATAGGGCTGGATCCAGACTAAGGACCGGATTCAGAGATCCGTGCCTGTCCGATGCGGAATCGCACAGGCTAATTTGACTACAGGCTATTCAAGGATGTAGCATCGAGAAAACGAGAATTCAGACAGAATTCTCGTTCTCTCAATACTTGTGGCAATGCCCAAAGGGTATAAATACACCCCAGTGACAGTAAACCTGTCATTAGCGTCGAAACGTCCTGCAGTGCAGGACAGTTAGCGTCGTGCCTTATGGGTTTTTTTTTTTTTACAAGAGTCTGCCCCGGATTAAAAGCTTACAAGACTGGACTACCATCAGACCAGGTAAGGATTTTTATTTTTATTATCTGCCAATATTATGGCCATTTTTTTTTTACATTATATTTTTTGAGGGGGCATATGTGACAATGTTATTTAATATTCTTCGGCCATATGTGACATTGATTTTTATTTATATTGGGGCATATGTGACAATGTTTTTTTAATATTCTTCGGTCATATGTGACATTAATTTTTATGTATGTTGGGCCATATGTGACACTGTTTTGTATTTATGTCAGGCATATGTGACACTGTTTTGTATTTATGTCAGGCATATGTGGCACTTGTTTTTATTTATGTCGGACATATGTGGCACTGGTTTTTACTTATGTCGGGCATATGTGGCACTGGTCTTTATGTATGTTGGGCATATGTGACATTGGATTTTATTTATAATCAGCATATGTGGCATTGGTTTGTATTTATAATCGGCATATGTGACATTGGTTTTTCTTACTTAAGGGGCACTTGTGGAATGTATTTTTGTTGTTGTTGGTTTTTTTTTGTGGGGGCACGTGGAGCTTTGCATTTTTTTTTAGGGAGCGGGCAGTGTATGTTTTTTTTAAACTAAATGGGCATGTGTAGGGATTTGGGACAGGGCATGCTGCCGATAGTAGTTCTACAAGTGCTAGCATGCCTTGTTATTCATGGGCATGCTTGTGCCTGTAGTTCTACTAGCGGCAGTATGCCCTGTCGGCCGGGACTTTATTTATTTATTTTATACACATAGGTTGCGGCTGCAGGGCAGGCAGGGGAAGGGGTTAATTTTTAACTAAACAGGGCTTTTTTTTTTTTTTTAGCTCCGGTGCGCTGCTCCTACGATTCCACCAGCTCAGGGCGGAATCATAGGGCTTTTTCTGCTTCCAGCGGACTGGTGTGCACGGAGTATTTAAATGAGAAAAGCGGAGCTTTTCTCATTTAAATATCCTGGCACACCCCCTTTTGCAGTTGGAATAGGATGCTGGCGGATACCATAAATTCCGCCAGCAATCCGACTTCCGTCCGCATTTTGCGCATGCGCAGTTCCTTTTACACAGATGTGATACTCTGAATCAGGTCCTAAGTAAGTGCTTAAAATTAGTTACTCCTGGGCTAAACCATGTTGATTGCATGGGAAGTCATATTTCATCTGTTGCACACAGTATTAGAGTTGAGGAGGCAGATTCAGAGTTGCACTTCCACCTTTTTTTAGGTGCAAGTGTAGACCTGAGCAATACCATGTTGCATTGCAAGGAGAGGCAGATTTCAATTGTAAAACCAGAATTAAAATTAGGAGGTGAAATTTCTTAGCTCAGCTCTATTTTATAGACTAAACATAAAGCTATGCAGTATTTTAGTTGTATGTGTAAAAGTAATATATTTTCCCTTCATGCAAAATTTTTTAAATTAATAAACACCCCTTACTTTGAAAAATGGTATAGTCGAGCTGTACACTTGCACCTAAAAAAAGGTGTAAGTGCATCTCTGAATCAGCCCGAGAGGTGATGTTTCCTAGCCCAAGTCTAAATAACAGTGTAATAAGAAACCTGGTCAGTATCTGTGTGCAGTTAGCAATTCAAAGATATATCACTCATGCAAAGAATACAATTAACTTGACTCCCCCTGCAATCAACATGGTTTAGCCCAGGAGTAACTAATTTCAAGCACTTCTAAGTCTGGATCCAGCCCATAGAGAAGCTGACACAGAGTCTGTTGCTGATCCAGGGTCAGAATTACTAAGCTACCTATTACATACTAGAGAATGTCAGCTACAATCTGATTGGTTGCTATTTGCAACATCTCTATTTTCCAAACCGCAGCTTAGTAAATCTGGCCCCCATAGTTTGTTAATAAGGACATAACAGGTGCAAGTGTAGACCTGAGCAAAACCATATTGAACTGCAGGGGAGACAAATTTATACGGTGAAAACAGAATTACAACAGAGTTGTGGGTGAAGTTTCCTCGCTCAACTATAATTGAAGTCACTTCTATTGAAACACAACTGTTATGAGATACATGATAAATAATTGAGGAAGCTGTCAGTTACTTCATTAGTGAAATCCTTACAAACCATTGTTATCACCCTCTTAGAAATACCATCACGAAATAAAATGCTTCTCCTTGTGTCTCTCTTACATAACAACCTGTGTGTCCTAACAGGAACAGCGTTACACAATCTGGTGTCTGACAACTATATTGTGCTTTTTGTGTTCTTTTGTATTAAGTGCAAAATCCACCAAGAATTCCTGAGGTATTAATAGTGAAAACTCAGGCAGAGTGAGAAAGCAAAGATGGCTTACAGGCCTGGCTAGCCACGAGGAATTATAGAATGCCAACTCATCAGAAACTAAAGTAACAAGGGTACAAATCACTTGGCTTTATTCTTAAAGGGAAAATGAGGACTAAGCAGATGCAATGGCTTATATTAGTGCCCTTTCCTATAACCGCTGACATATAAGATCAGCACAAAGAACACTACTTTTCTGCATGTTTGTACTTCTTATTGTGTGTCTATTATTATAAGCAAAACATTCACCCCTATGATGGCTGTAAATACAATAAGGAACAGTGACATTGCTGAGGAACAACGTAGTAAATATACTTAAAAACGTTGTTCCACAAATATAAATGGCTATGTCAGGAGAGGAAGCTGCACCACAACAGCAAAATTCAAACTTAAAAATTGCAACAAAAAAAAAATAAAGTTAAGAAAATAAAAAAATTGTGGCCGTATTCAGAGAACCGTTGTCGCGGCAAGTCCCGTGCGTATTTTTAGGTTTGTTTCAACTGTGCATGCATAGTAACTTTATTTACAGAGTTCACGCAGAAGTGCCTCCTGAACGAACATGTGAATCGCACGTGGGTAAATACGCACGGATCTCCCACGTTCAAATACGCACGTGAGAATTGAAATAAAAATGGGCGGGGGGAGGCATTTTAGTGAAGGAGTGTGGGTAAGGTGTGAGCGCGGTTAGTTAGACATGCACATACGGGACAACTCGACGCATGCAAATGCCCACGGAAAGATAAGGTAAGTTCAGGCAATCGTAAGTCACATAAAACCCGTCTGTGTAGGGGGAGTGTCGAGGGTGTTGCCTTGCTACGTCCGTGAGAATAATTGGGTACTTTTTTTGGACGGTTCTCTGAATACGGCCCTTTGTGCACATTACACAATGGACCAGAGCTTGAGTCGGTGCATAAGCACTGTTGAATTTGTTGTGGCCATTCACCATCCCTCACCTGCTTCCCTGTTGCAGCACAGGCCAGGACCATCTTCCTCCTTGTCAGTCTGCCCCACATGGCCGTGAAGCCACGCCCCTTTAGCGGTACACTTTTTTCATATTTTCTCTTTTTTTTGCAAATTTTTGTAAAATCTTTTAAAATTGGGTGTGATACTGAACTGCCCTAGACTATGTTTGATTCTTAGCTTATTTTTGTTTGTTTTATCAGATTTGGGATATTTTTATCCCTAGTATGTTGTTTAAATGCTGTAATAGCTTCCACTACCTCTGATGGAAGGTTATGGAAAGGCCCTCGGAGCGTAAAGCCGTGTGCGCAAGGGGAGTGGCCTCCCCTCACCATCACAGAAGGTTGAAGCTCCAAGCACAGCAGGAACACAAGTCTGGATCCAGACCTAATACTTTCACTGAAGGCTGAATTAAAGCTGAAAATCTCTTTCCTGTCACATGGTTATACTCAGACACGTTACTGCGCAGTATCCGATGCTCATCACTTGTGTATAGATACACCTTCACATTACAAATATATAACACTGTCTATACCTTCGCTATATATTTATCTAGTGTATATTGGATACTTTGTGTTATTTAATGTAATGGAACAATGATTTCCTCGCTATGCAGTTGCTTTTGTTTCTTCAGTCTTTCAAAATCATGACCTCAAATTTCAATTCAACTTCCTTCACGTTTTTGCGATTAACGCCCTGCAATAATGAGGATGTTTCCTGATAATTAAAGTTACCCATAACCCTAAAACAAGTTATGTAATAAGAATGTGGTAATCATTATGAAACTACATTTTGGTCATTAGGTTACCACTTGCAAACAAGTAGGATGTAAGGGCCGGAAAACAGAACTAACAAAGAAAACTAACTTACGCATACAACGTACTTATGCCAGCTCTGAATAGGTGCTGTGCATGCGCAGTCTCTATACTTCCACAATGGTGGCTGTGATTTACCATTTAAATTGTACAGTATGGACTGGGTTTAGCCCTTAAGAATGATCCTTCATTCTGCACAGAGCTTGTGTGGAATATCTAAGGTAGGATGCAGAGCACGGATCCAATATCCACACGTAGGAGTGCCCTGTTCTCCGTTGCAGAGTCAATGAGTCAATGCACAAAATTTCCTATTAAGTATGGATCAGGCCCTGGGTCTTGCCTAGTACATTCTAGAATGTGATTAGAACTACAAGTACAAACATGTCTTGCTAAGGCTAAAATGGTATATTTACATGATTTTAAAGCAATATTTTAATCTGTAGTAAGTGTATTAACAGATCACCAATAATCAAGCGACCGATCCAATATTCCTGTGATCAGATCCCTGAGGCAAAGAATCAGATTGATCCGGAAGTTGTGGTGCGCAGTATCCAGACATCTAAGTGATTGCATTATAGTCTCTCTCACTGCTGCACTAATGACAGCCGGGGTCTACCTCAACTGTGACTCAAGCCAATAGAAATGTACAGAAGTCTGCATCTTGGGCATTAAGAGGAAGAGCCTATACTGTAAATGGCCCACTTACGAACTCAACTCAGACCTTCTGTTTGAAGTGTAATACCTGTCATTTGCAGTGTGTAAAAGTGGTGTTGAATGTGAACAGCCAGCAAAGTACAGCAAACTTCAGACGTCTCGATTCGGACCTGTATTATTAGGAGTGGACCGTATTGATAGATACAAGTGAGTTAGGTAGGGACAGAACTCACCCGTCCTACGCCTATCGCACCCCCCTCATTTTTAAGTACCTTATGGCACTTACGCGTGTGATAGGGCTACCTTATTTTACCGTGCGTAGTTTCCTTCTTAAGAAGAAAACTATGCACGGACAATGGGCCTGATCCAGACCTACGCCCGCCGTCCTAGCTGAAAAGCCGATCTGAGCATGCGCCGGGCAGATGTTGCCCGG